>JAWWEP010015626.1:35508-45556 GCA_035582995.1 Sycophila quercilanae | reverse complement strand
CGATGATATATGGGGAGAGTACGTCTCTGTAGATTTAAACGTTTTTTTTTTGTTTATATTATGCTTTTTATCTTTCGTCATTAATTCAGATATTAAAAAGATATGAACTTTAAAATTTTTTAGTGCGTTATTGTTTTAATGATTAAAAAATGAGATAAATCTTTTTTTTTTTTTTATTGTAAGTATAATGGGGTTTTATTTTGATTTTATTGCAGGTACTATCGGTACCGGCTTTCCATTGCCCTTTATTGTCAATTGCTGCAATTTAAATTTCATAAAGGTTTTGTTAAATAAACATCTATATTCGAATTTTAAAAGCTTTTACTGAGAATGAATTCGTCAGTGGATGGATGTATGAAATAATTAAAATAGCACTTGGACTGTAAACACAATTTTTCGCACGCGAAAGGGTAAAACGTATTAAAAGGACATTAACAGTTCGGCGAGTATCGATCTCCACGTGTCCCACTTGTTCCATTCAGAAAATTGCCTGGCCAAAAGCTAAAAGTACCCAGAGATAAAGGATCTAAAAAGTATAGCTTTTTTA
Organism: Sycophila quercilanae; assembly: GCA_035582995.1. Classification (NCBI taxonomy): domain Eukaryota; kingdom Metazoa; phylum Arthropoda; class Insecta; order Hymenoptera; family Eurytomidae; genus Sycophila; species Sycophila quercilanae. The sequence continues at coordinate 45,009 of JAWWEP010015626.1, read as the reverse complement.
TTATTAAAATACTTTAATAAAATAAAGTAGTTCTTCATAAAATTAAAATGTAACTATATAAATTGGATATAACATAATTCCCTTTTTCATTAAATTAATAACTAAATAAATTAATGTAGTTTTTTCTACCATTAAATTACATTATACTGAAAAATTAAAGTAATTGTTTTTATTATTAAAGAATTGAAACGCAGCGACTAAATGGATGGAAGTTTGGTAAACTGTAGAGTGTGGCTACCCATTCCCCGTCCATGTCCGTCTGAGTCTCTGGATTTTATTAGCCGTTGAGAATTTACGAGAGTGTTGCTGGACACAAAAAAAGTTTACTCTTCCGAGACACTACGTGCACTTAAATTTCTATTTTTCTTTTTTTCCTTACGTCAGATGGACGTATATATACATTTGCGAGAGGAAATGATTCTACTTAGCTTCGAACTTCTCGGAGCCTTGCCTGGCCTCTTGTAATTACAATGCAATTAGTGGCCGGCTAATAGCCGATTGCTGGTTGGTCATTTCGCGTCTCTATACTTTTCCCTTGCAACTAAGGTTACTCCTATAGTTATTTTCCGACAGAAACGTGGCCATTTTATTTCAGGGATGTAAGGGAAATTTACGAGCGTTTTAAGATTCATGGAAAGATTTTTATTCAAAACCATAAAAATTGGTATAAAAGTTTATCTACTTAATACTCTTTCGATAAATATATATATTTTCGTTTTTTTTTAAGGACTCCAATGATACTTACAGATCAGTTTGAGATACATTCTTATCAAAATGCAATTTCTTACTGGAAATAATATACATTCTTTACGAAAAAAATCAAACTTTAATTTATTATTAATTTGTTAGTAACAATTCTTATCTGTTCCTATTTTATATCAATTTTTATTATCTCGTTTCACTAATCGAAATTAGAAAACAAAGGGTCCACACTCTTTTTGTTATATTACTATAGTAAAATCCAACGAGCTTTTTGCGTTCACTTTTTTTGCTCGTATTTCTAATGTTAGATTTTTAAATTCACAACATCTTGCCATCACTTTTTTTAATTAAGAGTGAATTATGCAAGTAAATCATGCAGTGGTTCAGAAAAAATTCATCAAAAAATTTTTATCAGTCGACTCACAGAGTAAACCTGCACTCCTCCCGGTTCAAGCTGCAATTCCGGGTTATATCTATATATTCAGCTGGCCGTGCATCCAAAATTCAAACGCCGCGGTCGGTACATCCGCGCTGCATATATATCACATTGATGGCCGTAATATTTGCACGTAATCTGACGGTGAGGGGCTGGGCTTGTAGGCGCGATATGGTCGTATAATATCGACCCGGCGGAAGCATTCGGTACTGCTGTAGCACTGACCAGCCTCGATCATTGATCCTCCTGCCTGCCTTGAGGAGGCACTGCTGCTGTCGAAATAAAAATACACTCGCGGACAGCGGGATGCCCTTTTGAATTATTTATACGCGTTTCGGCGGTCTTGTGCAACTTGGACGTGTCCCCCTTTTTTTGATATTTGCTAATTGGATTCCTTTTTTTTGACGAGGCTGTGTAGGTTGGTCGGTACGTATACGTGAGTTAAATTATATTTCGGAGTTGGCCGCGACGTGCTTTTGATCGAATTGAGACCGGCTGTTCTCTTTGAAAAATATCAATCTGGGAAAATGCATTTTATTTTCGTTTTAAAGGCTTTTAAAATGACTGTATTTTTATTCAAACTAAATCAAGGAGTTTGTGCGTATGCATATTATGTAACGAGCTTTCAATTAAAATGTTATTTTTCAAAGAGATAATATATGGATTAAAAAAATTTTAGAATTAAATTAATTCTTAACTTACTTTTGAGAATAAGTTCATTTTAAATAAAATTACAAGAAAATACCCGAATTTCATTGTGAATTTTGTTTTATTTCTGCAAGAATCCTCTTTGCAAAATTATTTTTATTTCTTTTATTAAAACTTCGTTTGATTAAACTAAAAGTTCGTTAAATATTTAATTTAATTCGTTCGTTAAATTAGCTAAAAGCTTTTGTAAAAAGAATTAAATTGAAATTTTCTTTGAATTTATAAAATTTTTTTTGTCAGTGTATGACATTAAAAGATTTGCATTAATACCAGTCTAATTTAAATTACAATTTAATTCTAACTTAATTAAAATTTACACTAACACATATGGACTTTAAATTTGCGAAGCCACCTGAAATAACAGAATTATATGGAACTAAGTGCATTCGCATATATGATGATAAAATGCATAGCGAATTTTTAACGCAGAAATGAGTGCATTCTATTCAACATTTCAAAGGAGTACGCTAACGTATTTTCTCCAGTTCGCCGATAATACGCAGCTTTCGCCGAAATGATAAATCACTGTGAAAATTTTGCCGGTTCGAGTTGCGTAAATTGAGTTATTAAAGAGTCATTTGGGGTAGCCCGCGCTGACCCGGGTAAATGAACCTTTTTAGTTGCGTGCCGGAATAAGCCAAGTTCTGCTAGTCCAATTTCCGCGGGGCAGGTGCAGCTCGAGACAATCTGAAGTGCTTCGTGCCGCAGTGTTCTGGTGCGAGCGGAGCGATTATCGACGTTAATTTACAAGTAAGCTAATGAGTAGGTACGTGCAGCTGGGTACTAATGTATACGGCACCAACTTGCGTTGGGAAAAACCCGGCCTGGAGGAAAATTTATATTATTACAGTCTTTAATCGATTATAGCTTGTAGGTAACCTGTTGTTTATAATGTTAGAAACACCTTTATTTTTTTTTTACATTTTCTGTTTTTTTTTATGTAATATAACTTTTAATTCACTTGAACTAATTATTCAGACTAAATTGAGATGTCTGACCAAACGTATGTATTTACTACTTGTATGACGTATTAAGAGTATCACTCATTCTCCAAACGACTTTTTATTCTCTACAGCTAAAAAAAAATATACATTTATTGTTAATATTATAAATTACCATGTGGGGAACTTAACAAGGTATTAATATTAATATACAGTTTTGTTTAAGATATGATTTCGATTTAGTGAAGATAGTTAATAAAGTAAATTTTATTAATTAATTCTAAATTTTTCGGCTGCCTTATTTAATTTAGTTGTAACTTTTCTATTATTATTTTGTAAAGGGCTTTCAGCCCGTTTAATTGTTAAATAAATAAACAAATACAAATATTAAAAAAGTTTTTATATTTATCAATCTGATAAAGCAACGAAATTGTGTCCCTATTTACGACATGATAATGCATCACGTGTTTCTGTTTATTCCGAGAAGTTAAAGTAGCGCATCAGCCATTCGATTATAAACTTTCATTACTACACCTATATCGATTTATCGATTGCCATGAAATTATTTTTGAATACTACGCTACTTCCCCTCGTAAAAAAGTAATTTATTTAAAACAAACCATATAGCACAGGAAAACTTCGCAAAAATAAAACAAAACCGAAAAGTTAAATAAATAAAAAAATCAAAAGAAAGGAAAATGCATATCCTCCGCTATTCGAGCGAAACAGACGACTTTTTTCCGCCTCCAACGCACAACGAAACTTTCCCGAATATCACGCAATATTTGCAGCTCACGAGCTAAGTTTATTCGAAATGTTCGAGTACGTCACGGTATGTTATCTCGCGAGATTCCCTTAGCCGCTGGAAGCACGAGTTACGTGCTGCCACGCGGAATAAATTTTTACGAGGACCTGCCCGAGAGATTTGCGAGCGTTTCAATATTCCAGAAATCGTGACGCGTCATGCCTAGGCTTTTTCAACCCCGGAATCCCATTCGATTGATTGTCTTCTTTTTTTCATTCGGTGCTGAATCGGAGCAGTCGCTGAAGTTCGACAGAAAACAAAGTTTCCCAGAACTGGCCGGGAAACGAGATCCACAGCGGGATATCGGAGCCGTTTGGCGCTGAATGCATCATGTTTTCGATGGTTACGTCGGAAAGTTTGCGGGGATAATTAAATCAAGCGTCGGATAAATGTAGACTAATGAACTTTGAAATTTGGGTGTTCCTTTCTAATTTGGGAGTTCGTCTGATAAATACAGATTTTTATCAGGATAGTTTTAATAAAATTTGTTGTTCATTTATTTTTTTTTTTTGTATTTATCTGTTTATTTAATTATTATATTTATATTTATCTGTATTTTTCTGTTTATTTAAGAGATTTGATAGTCCTTGCCAGAAAATATAATAATAGATCGTTAGATAATATTATAAATTTTTATTGCAACTGTTATATTTTAATGCTTTTAGCGGTAATGAGGTTTTTTTTAAGTAGTACGAGCATACGTTTGGTCAGACGTCCGTTTAATTCTCTTGCAGAGGTTTTGAAAAAAGTTGAAATGTATTATCAGCAATAATTAGTTGGCTGAACTGCATTATTACTTCAAAGGGAAAATCAAAGAACGCAAACACTAGAGCAAGAGCAGACATTTAATTCACGTTGTATTCGCAGTGAAATTATATCGCAGATAGAGAACTACATTAAAATAAAATGGACGCGAAGTTTAGCGGTCCCCAGAGCCTCTTCTGAATGTGTTTCGAACGATGAAACGCATTATGAACATTTGACCTTTCTAAGCGGCATATATACATTATACTAACGCGCGCAGCCTCCCGTTAAATATTTCAAATTAAAAGCGAAATCCTATTTGAAATTGATCGAAGAAATTAACTTACAGCCCAGCCGTTCAAGGGATAATTTCATTATTTTTTTTTATTTTCGAATTATTTGAATTTCGATTTATTTTAAATTCTTGTACATATAAAATAGTACTGTAATAAATAATATTTTTTCTATAGCAAATTTTGTTAATTTAATAGATATATCGAAGAGCTGAATACATTATTAAACGTACAAAAATAACGATGGATTTCTCCGAATTGTTTTTTTTCTAATATAAAATCCAATTTTGATTCAATCTCAAAAAAAAAGGAATGAAATTACTTGCAGCATCGGAGGAACGTGTTTACATCGTAGCCGCGCAGCGAAGGGATTTGTGAAATACGCGTGAGCCAATTGAAGTCGCGCGCTGGAATAATTTATGTCGAGTCGTAAATCGACGTGGCTCTGGCGATTTTCCGTTTTGATTAAATTCCGCGGGAACTTTTTGACGGGATTTTTGCCGCGTCTCCGCCGATTAATTCGAATGAGACGGTCGGTTATTTAATTTATCTTGAGTGCGGCACTTTTTGATTGTGCGCCCGCAGCAAAACCCTGAGGGCTGTCTCCGTTTCGTAATTAACTTGGGAAAAGTCCATTTTTGATGCTGAAAAGGGGCTTAAGCATTTTTAAGTTTACGCAATTAACGAGCTTTAACTAAGAATACTTCCTTTTTAAAGCTTAAACTTTCGCAAGAGCTTTCATTTTTACTTTTTCAACGGGCTCTAATAAGACTTATTAAAATCTCAAAACATAATGATAATTATGTAATGAATAGATTCAAGAAGTTTTTTCGAACTAAATTTCTGTCTGCGCATTTGTGTGAGTGCAGTATATTTAAGTAACAAAAAATAATGAATATTATGTAAACGATGCAAATAAATCCGTACTCTGCAGTGTTAAAGAAAATATTTATTGATGAATTCAAAATGAATAATTAAGTGATCCATTTATATTGGTCTAAAAAAAAATTAAGACAATAAAATATTTACAAATTTATTGATATTATTATGATTTATATTTACCTAACGATAATATAATTTTAGTTGAAGGATATTAAATTTTATCAGAATATTACATTAGCGTGCATAGCCAAATATTATGATTTTATTCATAACATTTTTTTTTCTGGAAATAGATGTTGCCGCTGCCCAGATTAGAGTTATCTCCCTCATTCTTTACTCCTATAAAAGAAAGTAGCCTTGGGGTAAAAACTATTAGATTGCCATTATCCAATATTTCACGTCGAGAAATGCTTACGAACACTTTCAGGCTTTTTCAGCCACAGTACTTTATAACGGATAGCAAAAAAATTTAAATAAATGGTTCTAATCAATTTAAAGATTGTACGTTAGAAAATTCCACGAAATAATTTTTGCATTGTATATAGCAATAAGTCTCAGCAACTCAGTCAATTAATGCTCAGTTAATTTTCTTTCACTTAAAAATGTATATCCTTATTTCTTGAACTAAAACAACTAAAAATTCTACAAAATAGTGTCTCAACAATTCTTTAATCTTCAACAATACAAAATTTTCTAAAACAAGAAATACCCAAAGCTCAATATGAAATCACAACTTTAACATCGAATCTCTAAAAATGAAAAATACACGATTTATGTCAGTCCCAATCTACCCCATTGAAACGAAACAAAAAGCAACAGCCGGAAACAACGAAGCCCCTGCACTCCCGACAAAAGCTTCGCCTCCCAGCAAATCGCTCCGAAACGAAATAAGCCCCGTCGGCGCGAGCGAATGTCCACCTCGTCCTTCCGATTTTCAAGCGCAATTTTCAAGTAACACGACCATCGCCCGTAAGCGTCCGCTCATATAGATTAAAATTGTTCGGTGCACCGGCAGGTCCCGCTTCACGTCCGTCGGGCGATTTGACCGTCCCGATCGACGACACTGGGGAAATTTCCGCGCGCGGAATTCGCCCACGCGCAACAAGGTAACCGGCACCCCCTCCCCCTTCCGACCGATCGATATAGCTATTTCTTACCCTTGCAGAGGGCGGCGAGCTCCGCTCGGACTTTTCCCTCTAATGGGAAATACGTGGGCGAACGCAAAATCCTAATGCGTTCCGCTGATGCGTTTTGGGATTGAATCTGGGCACGTATGGGTCGCGACGCGCCTCCTCCTATTGTCTGGGATGGAGGAGGAGGCGCGGCTTTCGGCTGCGTGCCCCGAGGCACTTGAGCGGCGCATTAGCGCGAAGGGAATCGTCTTGTCGATAATCGGATTTATTACGTCCTGAATCCTGAATAAACTGAGAGAAGTTCGGCGAGTGTTGGGGATTACTGCCTGGATGGGATATATATATATATATTTGTTCGGAGGAATCGGGATTGGCGTTGTTGGTGGGACTTTGGTCTTTTAGTTTGTTAAAGTGCTCGGGGACAATTTTTTCTAAGGTTTGTTAAAAAGTTAAAAAAAAGTGTTAGTACCTTAAGGAAAATTTGAAGTATGAATTGGTCCACGTCGGAAACGACATTGCCTCGGAACTTGCGGTTAAAAATCCCACCGAGTTCGGACCAATTTGACACGCCGTACCAATACCCTACATGGATTTTGCGATCTTCACACGAGAAATGCCACTTTTTCATTCGAAATGTTCACATTTTCACACACATCCATCAGAGCTACGACAGGTCGAATGGAGCTTTTACGAGACAGGGACACTACCTGCGTGCACTTTTTCTGAAATTCCCGAAGCTAAAAAAAAACGATCCAATGAATATTTCCCATCGATAAATTGCGTGCCGTAACTTTTCTTTGCTAAAAGCGAATGGATTTGACAGGCATATACCCGAAGTTTTATTTTATTATATCGTGCTCGATCGAGTTATCAAACGACGAATAAGAAGAGAGGATCGATTGGCCGGCAATAAAGCTGGCGTTATTTTGCTGATAGAAGAAAGTGTAGCTTCTTGATAGAGTTTCGTCACGTACAAGTCATTCTGCCGTCGTCAATTTTAGGTCTTAAAATTCGCCTGCGTCGACACTCGTTGATTCGCTGATTCTCAAGCAGTGCCCGGGGTGAGATTGAATGGCCTCACGGCATGATAGGAACGTCTTCTACCCTGGCCAGGATTTATAGGTATTCGTGACATCGATTCCTATGAGTCTAGAATCTCAGTAGCACGACTCATCATGAAATCATTGGTAATCGGTACCGTCATCAGCGATTTCATTGTACACATTTGTAACACCGCGATTTTGATTTCTTCATGAACAGAATTTTGATTTTGAAAGTACGACAAATTAATGTAGCAATAAAAATTGTGCTTGAGCAGAACTAATTCATTAGCCGAAACTATATAATTTGTGGTATCCTTTCATTCTATTTTTTTAAAATTAGTCTCCTTTGATTTGAAATAATACGTAGCTTAAGGGTAGAAACCTCAAAAAGAAGCAAATAGAAGTTTCTCAATGTCATTCATATATTAAGGAAAATTATGAGCTTCGAAGCTATATAAGTTATTCTTGATTTGATGGACTGTTTCTAACGCGTTTATTACGGCTCGGTTTGTGTATAGTATTGTAGTATTGACAAAGGGAGATCGTTACGAGAGTCACTAGTGCGTGTGATGCTAACATCACGTCAGTCTGCGTCTGGTCTAAAATTCGGCCTCATCAGCATAATACTGTATACACGCAGAGCATAAAAGAAAAGAATATGAGTGGTAAGAATTTAATTTTATTCAGAAACATACTCTCAATAACATTTAAAATGAAGTTTATGTGTGACGAACTTATTTCATGATAAGTTAGAGAAAGATTTTTAGTGCTTTTAGGCGTTTTCAGTAATCAAGTGTTATCATACGAATAACAGTGGCAATCAATAGAAAATAACTAAGTTAAAAAAGTTATGACTTTTAATAAAATTTTTTTTATTTCTCGAGTTTGTCCTTGCTTTAGTAGAGACTGTAATAATTTTTAATGTAACATTTTTTGCGTGTTAAAAAGATAAACCTTATATCACATTATATCTATTTTAATAGCTCTATTCGACGAAACGTCACACTCTTTTCATAAAAAAAAAAATAAAAAAAATAGAAGATTAAAAGAGAAATATATATAAGAAAGAAGACCTGCAGGTACATTTGTAACTCGGTTCTCATAAAACCCATGAGGAACCATAACTCAAAAAAGCTCCCAGTAAGCTCATTGCGCGCGCGAAGGCATTAAAAAAAAGTGCGCAGTACGAACTTTACGATCCTGCGTTCATCGGCGAGAAAATTCCAGTCCGGCAGGAATAAAAGACTACGACAAAAGGCGGAAGGTCAAAATACACAAACGCGCCCTGGACGGACAATGCGAGTCTGCGCGCAACGCCAAGAAATTACCCAAGAAAGTGTCACAAATCACGCAGGGGTCGAGATTAAAAAGGGGCGATGATAACGGCGCGGCCTCGTTATTGCACCTCGCCAACGCGACCTGTTGTACTCTCGGGCGGCTATTGTTATTATTCGTGACTCGACCGTGCATAGTTGGAATTACGTTATACACGGCGAGTCGTTCGCTTGGATTTTCTTGCTATCGTGGAAGGGGATAATTTTAATTTGAGAATGATAAGGGGCTTGTTTAGGATACATGCCAAGGAGTTCGTTGTTGCACTCAGTAAAATGGGTTAAGGAAAATTATTGTGGGAAATTTTTATGGGAAAAACACCGTAATTTTTGCCTGAAATCGAAAATTTTACAAAAAAAGATCTGTAATTTTTACGAGAAAATTCTCCCAGTGTAGTAACAGAGTAACCTACTCGTTTGAAAGGAACAATTGTTACTAAACTCAAAGTAATTTTTACTAAAGTTTTTTTGAAATACAAGCAA
>JAWWEP010015626.1:0-27973 GCA_035582995.1 Sycophila quercilanae | reverse complement strand
TTTCGCATCGAATTAATCAAGCCCTCGAGAAATGTTTGTACTTTAATAAATAAAATTGTAGGCTAATACATAGATATATTTTAATGATTGTATTATTTGTTGATTTATTTTGATGTAGATACAAATTTTTTGCAAGATTTGTTTAACGTTAATAAGAAACGTAAAAGACAAGCAGTTGAAATAATTATACTCGCCGCCTAAATAAATTTTGTAGGGGAAAGTAACGACTTTTTTCTCTCAACTGGATATTTCTTAAGAGGATTCATATATTATTCTTTATTTTTGCAAAGAATTAATTGAAATAGAAAATAAAAATGTAAAGATATAATAAAAATCTTGTAGAAATTAAAGTTTAATTTTTAATTTACTGCAATTTAATTTTACTAAAATTGAATTTTTATGAAAAGTGTAAAATCCACGAATGACCGTACACACACCTAAGAAGTTAGAAAACTCGTTAAGAGTTGAGAAAAGTTCAACACGAACTGGGTAATATTGCGGGAACGAATTTGCAACATATAAATTCGTTCGGTTCGGACGAGCGCTTTACGGCGCGTTCCACGCAAATTCCGCATCAAGCGTCTATTTTTAACCACCTTCATAAATTTCCCAACACGTTGTATCTTGTCGTAGCGTTGACATTTACGCACTCGGAAAATCTGCCCCCCTTTTTTACCCTTCGAAAATTTTTCCGATCACTCGATCCGTTATACACGTGTTTCCGGAACCTCCATACCACCCCCTGAAATATCGCCATCTCTTTCCCTCTCATTCGGCTATTTCGACCTCGTCCCAGTGCCGATATCTATTTTTTGCCGCGCGCTATTGAATTATAAAACGATGCCCATATTGCGGTAAGATTCTCCAATTGCTTTCTGCTTGGATGGAATTTTTTTCTTTTTCGTGTGAAAAAGAAAGGGGAAGGTTTAGAGGAGAGTCGCCGCGGAATAATCGACTTGAAACATTAAACATCATAAGTGGCCACTATAATTGGTACACACGAACGCAATTTTCCTGGAAACAATTTTTTTTTTATTTACCTCGCGTGCTTACTTTTTTTTCTTTCTTTTTTTAATGGTGGGACCTTTTTTGAAATTGTTTCGCCAAATGAGCGTTTGGGGATTGCGAAAATGCCGGAAGGTAGCGTTTAAAGTGATAGGGTAATCTTCAGGATGCGAGATAAAAAAATAGTAGAGGTAAACTGTATAAACTTCACTTTAAAAAGGTATTATTTCACTTCTTTATCTGCGTGGCGAGAAACGCTTGTATACAGTTTAACGTGTCAGTGATGTAATCGATACTTTTTTAAATTCACTTTAGGTTTGCTGGACTTAGCGTTTGCTTTACCTGTAATTTTCTATGTAATGTTCTTCCAGTGTTTTACGTTCTTTAAAAAAAAAAAGAAAAAAAGTTGTATATAGTACCCATCTGAGTAATTAACGAAACCCTTGAAAAACTTTTTGCTGTTCATGTGGCTTTTATCCAAGTTAATTTATTATTAAAGATTAATAAAATGAGTTCGCACAATTATACCACTTTATACTACTAATTATAAATTGAATAATAAAAATTTAATTATTCTATAATTTTATTAACAGTAAATTTAAATAAACTTCATTAATTTAATAAAAATGAATATGCGTATTAAATATAGATTTTCTTGTAGCTTTATTTGAAAAAAAGAAGCATAAAATATTACATAAAAGAAAGTTTAACAAAAAAAAAGTATATCAAGCGTGGAAAGAAAAGGTCCTGTCCCCGCGCACTTACCATGATCCCTGACAAAGCTCCTCTGAATAAAATTTTGACCTCACCCCGTTCTGAATACCCGCGGAGATCATGCACTCGCAGCGCAGCTTGTGTCTAAAAATAGCCGCTCGGTATAAAAAAAGAGAAGGAAAAAAAGTAGAAAAAAAAGAATGAGCAAGAAGAATATAGCGATTTCATTTCATTAGAGAAAAAGCTCTGCTCGTCCGCGTTACAGGCGTTATGCTCATGCGCTCGGGTCAAGTTTCCAGCTTTAAATTGATCGCCCGGAGGCGCCTCTCCTCTGCCTCCTTCGCTTTAATCCGCTCGATCGGACAACGGGCCACCGCAAGCCTTTCTGTGCGATTGACGACGACGACTCCGCGTTTTTATCTCGAATTGCGCAGGGTGATCGTTACGATGACCTCCCCTTCGGGCGAGGGAATATCCGCCGTAATTATTTTCCCGCTCGCTAATGGGTCTATTGTAATCGAGACGGCTCTGGGGTGTAAATGTAAGGAACTTTTGCAAATTAGATGCGCCTGGGGTATAATGTTACGCTCGGTAGCTTCATTTACTTCGTTCGCTCTTGTCGGTGTCGTCGAGGAAAACTTTTCATTGTTTCGCTATGTGAGCGAATCGACGAAAGGAACAATTAGTAATGGATAAATTATGTATGAGCTACGGTCGATCGTTGCGATGCTGCATTCTTTTTCCTTTTGCGTTGTCAGTGATGAGAAAGGGTTCGTAAAATTTGCGATGAAGCTTGCTGGAAAAATTACGGGGAAACTGCTGTTCTCATAGCTGAATCTTATAGACATTTGGCTGCAGTGGAAATTTACAGTGCATGATTTATGTGGAATTACCGAGCTTTTGTGTTAAAAATTATTCGTGTAAAATTATGGAGCTTTTTTATTGTAATAATTGGGGATCTTGTAAAATTATTTAAAAGCTAGGAAACTTTTCTTATAAGATGCAAGTACAACTTTTCTTCGATTTTTTCTTGTTGAAATTCCGAAGATTTTTTTATAAAGATTTTTTATTTTTATAAGGAGCTTTTCTTATAGAATACACGAAGATTTTCTTGTGAAGAATACAAAAGTTCTGTCTGTTTTTGTGAAAATGACGGAGGTTTTTTTTTGGAAAATCGAGGACGTTTTTTCCATACAAAACATTTTATTCTGCTATGATTCCTAAAAGTTTTTAGGTTTCATATGTCTCGTTTTATACACTTATAATTCGTATATCGTTGCGTGTCAGTGAATACTACATTTTATAATTATATTAATTGTCAGTTATAGACTTCGTAGATATACATACACATTTTTTATCGAATGACCACTTCCTTTAATTAACGCGGAGAATGTTGTATTTAACTACTCGTTAAAGTTTAAGTTGATTATTTTCTAATTGCAATTAGTGTAAAATTTCCCAGACCATTTTGTGATTTTTAAAAATAGAAAATTCCATTGCAAATAGAAATCACTTTCAAATATGGAAATTGAAAAAAAAAATCTTTATCAACCGTTAATTTCTTAATCGAATTTAATTATGTAATTTAATTCCAAGAATAGAAATATTAACTGGTAAACAGCAATTTCAGAAATGGACTTCGCATGGAATTTAATTATCGCGAAACCTGGCAAATGTTTCTATTCATGAAAGTCAAGGTCCATAAGTTTAGTTTACTAACAATAATACCATAATATAGTAATAATATGAATAATAATGTCGAATAATTATTACATGATGTACTTTTAAGAAACAAAATTATTAAGCAAAAATTTCCCATTTATTTTACTGACTACATTAAAAAATAAGCATCAGTTAAATAAACATTCACGGTAGATAATTAATTTCAAAAATACACTCTGAACGCAATTTAATTACCGACGAGTAACGTAATTAAGAAAGTTAAATCTTAAAAAAAAATAAATAAATAAAAATCAATTCAAGAAATGTTACTGATGAACAGCAGCGTTACCAATGAACTCCATACGTAATTCAATTGCAGCGTCATCTAATCAAGAAAGTTAATCAAGCTCCACAAGTTTTACTTTATTTATACGATCAAAACAATATCGCCGTTTCACGAAATAAAATTATTAGCCCAACAAATTTCCTATTAGATCGTTGCAGCAAAATTAAAAAAAAAAAATATTGAATATTCATGTAAACTAGTGCAACTTCGTTTTTCATATAGTAAAACAACAAAATATCCTCCCAGATCTTTGATTTTCTCCAGTAGGTCAATCGCCCTTATCAGCGAGTCAGGCGAAACAAACGGTAAAAATTACTAGTCGGAAGCACGCAGAGCGAGATCTCGACGAGTCAATTTCCCGGCACAAAGGGGGGCATAAAACAGCCCCGCGCGAATATTCAGAGGCCCGTTATCCGAGCGCTATTTATATGCCTCGGCCCGCATGATGCTTATAACGGGGCTAATGCCCCGTTTCAGTATGCAAATTCGTCCTCTTGCCTTCTAGTCGCGCTTCTTTGTTTACTCCCATTCCTGCGCTTTTTTTTTCGCTCAAATTTCGGGCTGCGCCTCGCACTTCGCTGCTCGTAATAGATTTTTTCTGAAGAAAACGTTTACCAACCGTTGATCAATGCTGCAGTGATTTTATGGGGTTGTGAAGTTATAGTAAGGTTGATAAAGGAACAAACGATAGATAGAACTAAATTGACCTTCCATTGAGACTTAAAAAAAAAATTTAGAAACAAATTTGAACAAGGATTTTTAAAATGCAGGGAGAAAATTGAGCTTGCTTTAAGCAATTGCAATTTGCCGTGCAAATATACTTAACTTGGCAAGGGAAAAAAGGAAAACAGAAGTAAAAGTTTGACCTCTATCATTTCAGACTTGTTGCGTGTAAGAAAAAAAATTATTTGTAGCGCAGTTAGAACTGTAATTAGATGAAAACGTAAAACGCACTATAAATGATGAATTTTCACATTCCCTATTAATTGTTCGGAGCAATTATGGAACAAATGAATTATTTTATGAGCAACAAGTCTGAAACAAAAGAACCTGGTTTTTAGTTTCTTTTTTTTTTTTAAAGACGAAATTAGAACTAATATTACTTTACTTTTACTTTTCCTTTTGTAATTATTTTTTGTAATTAGCAGCATCGTTTAATATTTTATTACATTTTTCTAATATTTTTCAAATTAAAAAACATAACGTGTAATCTCAGAAGAATCTCTTATCCACAAGTCTGGACATAAATTTAAAATTCATCAAGAGAATTTCCAGTTAAATAAGTATGTAAATTAATTGGAAGGGGAAATAATTGTTGTATGTGTTTAAAAAAATGCAAAACGTTGTAATATGTATTTAATATAATTTTTTTAATTATTTAATTACACTAAAATTTACTTCAAGTGCAAATAAAACGTAAATGCTGGACCAATCGATAGTTCATCCTCAAAAATGTGTTCGCTCGAAGTTCGAGGATTTTTTTTTTAATGACTTCAAAAATTAATGATACTACACCCATCTACTTTCAGGAAATAAATTGCAGACGCCACCTGACGGTAAATAATATCATAAATCGTGTGCTCTACTTCTAGTGCACAAAGTAGATTTTTTTTTAAATAAAATTCTAAAAAATGCGATAAATTGTGCGTGAGTCATACAAATGAACCTACATCTAAGTGCAACCCTCGATGCAAATGAAGCGAGTGTGTATAGAACGGAATTTCCCTCATAGGTAAGGATCGCACAATGCAAGCACTTCACAGCCCACGAGCGATTTTCCGCGGCGGAATTTTCACCTCGGTATTTAAACGACCCGCTGAGTTCGTAGCCTCGCGTGCGAGGAAACACTTAGCGGCCACGGAGGAGTGGGTGTTTTTCACCCCATTTTTTTCCACTTTTTGCGTTCGTCAAGAGAGAACATATGAATTACGGGGGCACACCGATCGTGGAATTTTCGACTAATCATCCTGCAAAATTTATGCGGTGCTTCGAGCGTTACGCACCCGGCCGATGGATGAAATTTAGATAAGCTCCTCGGGGCGGTGTAAAATTGAGCATATCGCCGCCTTTAAACCGCTTATTTCTCGCGGATGGAGCTGGGCTGCGAAAATCGATATTCGCCGCTTTTGCGCCGGCAATGTTCGATTTTATAACTTCCTTCTCTTTTTTAATCGATGCGCCGGCGGAGTTCAATGCAGATTAAAATGCTATCTTATTTTCGACGAGCTTTGATGGAGATTGGGTAATGCTCGTGGAAAACATGTTATAAAAATGGTAATTCTTCGAGTATGAAAGTGGCCAACTTTTCACCATAAACCGTTAGCTAATAGTGCTTAGGCAAAATTTTGGGGATGAGATACTGTATGATTAATATAAATTAAATTAAAATAACTTAAAATTAAATTAAATAAAATGGTTCTATTTTATTTTTCGAGGCTTTAGAATTCTCGTATAATTTATATTATTTTTTGCAGTAATGTTATGAAAAGGTAATTCCTCTTGATAAATTTTAATTGATTAATTACATTTGAGATTATCATGGCATGTAAATGCCTTTTTATAAGCTTCTACTATTTTTTAGTATATAAAAAAATGTTGCTTAAATTAATTGTACCAGTCCAGTTGTAAAAGCACTTTTTTCCTTTTTTTCAAATAAAATTTTACGATCGCGTTGAATGTATATCTACTCATCTCCGTAAAACCTATGGGTATTTGAAATGCAGAGCCAATTTACGATCAGGGCAATTAACCGAAGAAATTTCATTGTTATTATAAACTTTATGTTTCATTAAAATGACATCAGTCTCCCAAATTTTCGCTTCATCAACGATTTACGAATACGTTTGATATTTATTGCGAAATTACAGGAAGGTATAATTGCCGATCGACGAAGGAAGCCGAGTTTCAAACAGACTTATTTTTATTACTGTTTCTAATTGCAATGAAATGAAAGGCCTTAATTCAGAAGAGTTGTAAAAGTAGACCCGTTAAAAAGTTCAATCGATAAACTAGAACTTCTTTTTTTAGATTTATTTTTGTGTTGTTCTCAAAATGTAAATGATATTTTATGCACTCGAAAAATATTTGTTTCACTCCTTAAATAAACAAATGCTTTTTGTTACATTAATATAAAATTTGTATAATTTAATCATCAATTTTATCAATTACCAATTATTAATCAATGATATGCAAACAAACGTCCCTTCACGAACAATTAACAAAATAGTAAATAACAAAAAAAGATAAGAATTATTTGTTAGATTAACAAACAATTAGCCATTCTCCTAACAAAAAAAAAGAAGAAAAATAACAGAAAAAGATAAAAAAAATGTTGTTACATTAACAAACCGCTTCTCTACTTTATTCATCAATTATCCATGAATGCACAGCAACACGCGAACGAATGAGCCCTTGTAAAATTGCAAAATTAACATCCAGCAAAAGGTAAAAATCTCGCTAATTAAATAGTAAATCCCGACAATAAATAAAGCCCGAGTAACAGCCGTGCAGTCGGCTTACTTCGAGCAGGCTAATCTGCCCAGCTGAACAAAATGCAAATGTGCACTCGGCGCAGCCGAAACAAAGTTCAATTTCGCGCAACAGCGTGCATCATAAATTCAGCAGCGACATGTCGTGCCCTCCCTCTTATTAAATCCTTCGGTGTGCCCTCCTCGTTGACGCTCCGTAAATTCGCGCCTTTTTACGCGTCGCAGAAAGCACCCCCTCCTGGTAAATCTTTTAGGGCTCGTTGGGTGCGGACCTTTTAATTGCAGTTTATTGGGGGAGTGGCTCCCCCGCGACATCCTGGAGCCTCCTCGTGGGTGTACTTTTTTTTTTTTTTTTTTTTTGAGGGGTTGGATGAGCGGGAGATAATAGGCCGCGGGAGTAATGCAAATTACGGTGAATATCTCTTCGGGATGGGTATATCGGAATTCGTGGAATTACAGCGATGCGCGATTTTTCGATGTATCTTGACAATTTTTTTTTTTTTTTTTGAGGGTGATACTTGCGCGGGGGTAATTTAATATTTGCCTTTTTTCAAGAGGAGCGTCGAAATCGCAGCTCAAATTTCGAGGATCTTGCGTTAAAAATGCAACGAGTGACGTTGCATTTATGCATTATCGATGTGTATGCTTTATTCATGTGGCGATGGGGTGAATATTTTTTTTTTTTTTTTTTGTTTTTCAACATTCGATGGACTTGGATTTTTTTGAAGATGTTTTTATACGCTGGATAAATATAGAGGGGTAGAAAAAATACGAGAGAGTGCTACATATTCAAAAAAATATATAGCAAAGAAACATATGTATATGAATATGTATCAAAAGAATAAATAGTAAATTTTACTTGTTTTTCGATTTAACATTTTGTTTCGTAGGGTGGAAAGGTAGGCAAGATATTTTGATAGGGTGAATCGATTTTTACATAAAAAAAACAGTATATTCTTAACTTTTTGGTCATCCCGCACACGTCCTACGGACACGCCAGCGGAATAAAACATTTATTAGATTTGAATTACATCATAAAACATACGCGAAGCACAATGGAGAGACTTTATGGATGTAACGCGCACAAAGTAATTTTGTGATGGAGTATTCCCATACTGGAATTTGTAGCGTGGTATAAAACATCGCAGTCAATGTATTGCAATTCGTTAGTCATTGACGCTGGATAATTGAAAGTCTGAACGTTTATTTTTATTTTCGATACTGTTACGATAAATGAATATTTAAACTCCTGTGTTAGCATTTAACTGTTGTAATATTAACATTTTATCGTGAAAATCTAAATATAGTCACGTATTCATAGAGCTGAACTTTTATGAAAATAAAAAATTCTTGACAATAATTACTGTAAGAACTACTTAGAAACTTTTAAAAAACTGATGATTTAGTTTATTAATTAGAAGTAAGTATCAACTTTACAGTTACATTAACAGTACCTACTGTTCTTGAGTAAGTTATGAAAAGTTCATGAGTATTATGAATCGTTCATGAGTAAATTATTCATCGTCTATAATTAGATCAAGAATAATTCATGAGTAGTTAATGAGTAAGTTATGAACAGTTCATGAATAGTTTGTGAGTAATTTATGAGAAGTTAATGAGTAGGTTCATGCCATAGTTTTGCAAATAATTTTTCCAGTAAGAAAAAAAGTTACGAGTACACTAACAAACTGAAATATCTTTTCACGTAAAAGACGTCACTATTTAGATTTTCCAACTTAATTTCACATTTTCATGTTGCAGACTATAAAATTATCGATCACTAAACATAAAGGACTATAAAAATTGGAAAAAGCACATCACTCCCCTATTGTCACTCGATCCTCCATCCTTTTGGCATTTAGTTTTAAAGCTTGAATTGGTGGGGGGTGGACTTTGAAATTTCCGCGTCCCCGGTAGCCGGAATTCGTTCGTCGGTGCACAAAGAAATTTCCCCACCAAAACGGCGGTTTGCACTTGATTCCAGTGGTTCAAAGCCGCCAGTGTCAACGCCGAACGAGCTGAAAGTGAAGTTACCGCACCAAAGGTGCTGGACAAAAGACGAGTGTTTTCAAGTAGCCCTGCTTCGCGAGTCTACTACTCTCTCCGTCGCTGTGCTAATGTCGGAACAATGCTAATGGTGTAATGAGCAAAATGAGGGCCGTTGATCCTAGTCCTTCTGGCAGTCTCTGATGTTGAAAATTGGGTACTTTGAAAAGTTTCCAACGTTCTTTTCTTTCTGATTGCGGAGTAATTTATGACATTCACTCCACTTTAACAATAGAGTTCGGCTCTTTTGCCGAGGATCGATATCCACGAACACAATTTTTATTGTTGCGACACTTTATTCGGATAAATGTATGGGCGAGATAAATGGGGATTATCATCCCATTAATCTGATATCGGAGATGTAAAAGTTCCTCGAGTTTCGCAGTAAAAATGATAAAACTTATTAAAAGTCATCGCCGACAAATGTACGTGAAAAAAAAGGTCGGGAACAGGTGACCGAAGAGAGGTGAGGGTGATATTACCAAACGACTGGTCTCCACAGACGAATTTTTATTCCAGCAGTTTGTCACGCCATCCATACGGCCATTATCATTTTTATTTCAGTATAGCGACGGAGGATTGATCGTACACGAGTTTTAAGGGTCGAGCGGAGACAATTTTTTTTTCCGGCATATTCAACGTGTCAGATCCAGATATAGAGTCAATTTAAATACAACAAAAAAAGAAAAAAATAGTCCATACAAAAAATAATTATACATCGGTATCGTTATATTTGGTTATTGTTTAATTAAGGAACGCCGTCATTTTGGAAGTGCTTTAATTATCGACTACAAATCGATCGGCTAATTATCAATTTTCGAATTAATTAGCCTCGCGTAACAAAGTTTGTGAAAAATTTGCGTCGTACATGCAAGTTTTACCTGGAACTCTTAACGCATTAGTGAAATGAGTTTTAAATTTAATAACGAATTATTTTAAAATAAAATTTATCTTCTATTAATTTATAACTAAACTACTGCTTTTCTTCTATAAATAAAAAAGAAGTAAATAAACAGTGTTTATTCTTAATAATAACTATTATACTTAATAAATACTTGTTTAACAAAAGTTTCTATTGAACCAACTCGAGCTTGCATTTTAATTTTTTCATATACTATGCAGATATTATAAAATAATGTAAAATTATACTACGTAAAAAAATCAGGCGTTCTATTTACACAGTAAAATCCCCGACGTATTATATTACATTAAATATACATTAAGTATATTTTACATTCACGCCTTAACTCACGGATAAAGCATGTAGTAAAATCGCACCACCAAAACGCGCGGTGCACATAAAGAAAACGCAACCTCGCGCAACAAGGCGTCAATCCCACCCCCGCCCGTAACCCCCGGCGAGCCACGCAGTGTGTAATTCGAGTTCGTGGTAATCGCTGTGCAGCAGTAAGTCAGCCAGTAGGTTATAGCACCGTCGAAATAATACGTTTTAATTAAAACAAAAAAAAAGAAAAGAAAAAAAAAACTGGACGAAAGAAAAATAAATGGGGGACAATCGAAGGTGCGCCAGGACGTCGTAAAAACGTATCCCGAGGCTGCGCGCGTTGATTAACAGGTCGGAATTAATTTCGCGGCGCGGGGGAAATAAACATTTTTTTGTTCAAACACGTCGCCGGACTGTTTGCGCGTCGCGCGTAATGCGCGCGAGAAATGAGATAATTTTTTATGTTAATCTGGAAAATAGGCCAAGCGCTAAGATGGAGGAATTAATTTCGTTTCGGGCGATTGCTTACTTTGGGGGATGCGTTGATTTTTTACCCCGTGGTCTTGGGTTGAGTAAATTTTTAATTAATCGCGTTATTTTTTATTTTTGTTTTGTTTTGTTTTGTTTTTTAGTGGGAGATGCACATTTCGGATTTTATAAGGGGGCTTTAATTAATTGCGAGGAGAATTTACTTTTAGTGAGGTGCTTATAGTTGGCTGTTGGTCTTGGTCAGGATGTTTTAGGATGATGAATGGGGGATGATACTTTCGGTCTTATAAGAATGATCCTTTACTGTCACCTTTAACGTCGCGGAGGTAATACAATCATCGTTCCTTTCAATCTACTTTATCCTCGTTTATATAATACTGCTTCTGTTTTTATTTAATCTGTTAATACCGTGGCCTATATAGAGTTCATATATTCTTCTCGAATATTATAGCATATGCATGGGTCAACGTGAAATTTAATTATCGTAATAATTTTAATTCATTTTCATTTAAATTACAATGAATAATTCCGATAGATTGGATATGATTATTTTGATGTTTCAATTTTTTGATACTAGATTTTTGGAAAATTAATTTACAAAAGCAACATTTCGCTAACTATTTACCCATTTTCAAATCAATAAAAATTAATGTTTAGAACTGAACGGACATGAAAAATATATTATTTTTGTGTTTTTATAGGGAAGTAGTTCACAAACTGAACATAATTTTTGTGTATTAATTATTATTTCACGTTCAAAAAACGTAAAATAAGCTGATTTATTGTATAATCACCTATCGGAAGACACAAAACAGAAAATTTTTAACCGTGTCTACATATACGTATATAAAAAAAAACCCACTCTTCACCAGCGCGATTGTTTACACCCACAATAGCCGTCGAGATGAAAAAAATTCTGTTTCCTCTATTTTTTTGCGAATTATACACGTGAAGTAGTGACGCGCGTGAAGAGAGGAAGGGAGGGGTTGCTCATACCCCCGTATAAGAGCATCGAAGCGGCACAATGCACACCCCATTCAAGTGGGCTATCGGCGCGTCGAGACCGATATTCTCGGCGATTCGCGATATAAAGCGCGGAAAATTCGCGCCTCTTTGTTGCGGCTCGTCGCGAATTTAAAAGCGCTCGTCTTGAGTGGCCAGAGCTCGTTCAGCGCCGCGGAAAGTTTTGCGGATTACAGCCAAGCCTCCTCCTCCTCCTCTCATCCCCCGCGCCACCGCATTTATTTAGCGAAACGAGCGCGATATCGCGGATTGCACAGTCAGAATTTTAAACAGACTCGGGGGATTGAGGTTTAGCCGGTCGAACGAAAGTGTAGTCAACTCTTTCGCTTTTTTTTAGTGGCGTCAATTACACTTTTTTGAGAAACTTTTTTTTTTGACGGTATGCAGTAATTCGAGTGATTGAAACAGTTTTCAATTTCAGTTTCAGTCTTTCTGAAGTTGAAATAGTGAAAAAATCTCTGAATACTAAAATTAAAATCTAGTGAAGTGTGAATACTTTACTAATCATCAATCAGTGAGTTCATTTTTAAGTCAATTTAACTAATTTGTAAAGGATAGTGACTAGTAAACTTTACTATAAAAGTATAATAGAATTTGAAATTATTCTAGTAAATATCAAGATGAATATTTAAAAATTACTAATTTTATTTATTTTTCTTTGTACGTTCTCTACGCCTTTACCCTTTTAGTATTTATTATAGCATTTTTCTGCGTGTGTGCTTTAAAATCGATTTTTCTTTTCTCCAGGTTTAAATTAAAAAATAAGCTGAAACGAGGCTCGAACTTTGAAGTTATTTTTACTCGATTACGTCGGGGAATTTCTAATACATTAAACGGATAGTGGCAAATGACGCTTTTTTGTCTTCGCCCGATAAAAACATAGTACCCTTTCTCCCTTAAAAGTGCACTTCGCGAAAACACATTTAAATACGTCTCTTTTCTTCGGAAAGAAAAATTCTTTGAAATTCCCTTCAAGACACTTGCGCCAAACAAATTCGAGTAAATGTAAACTAACGACTGTCTCCGCTTACATTGTCATCCACAATTCAAGTAAACGTTACTTACGACCGCCACCATCAGTGCCACCACTCCTGGTAACGCTAAGCAAACTTTTCGAAGTCGGAATATCTTCCTTCAACCTATCTCACAAAACTAAACCAAATAAGAAACTCTACGCAAGCTCTACTAGTCATCAAATCGAAAAAGCTCTCCGAAAGCTCGTCCACTTTCTTTAAACCGATGAAAATGGTGCGCAAGCTCGTTCAGTCGCTAAACAAAAGGAACTCTCTGAAATCTCATCCAGCCTTCATAAAACGAAAGGAATTCACCGAAAGTCTTACCAGCCGCTAAACCGAGTAAGAAATTCTCCGCAAGCTCGCGAAACCGTTAAACCGAAAGAAATACCTTGAAAGCTCGTCCAGTTGCCAAACCGCAAGAAACTCTCCGAAAGCTCATCCAATTTCTGTAAACCCAAAGAAATGTTGCGAAAGCTCATCCAATCTCTATAAATCGAAAGGAATATTCCGAAAGTTATATATATAGCCTCTAAACAAAAAGTTAACAAACTTTTTAACAGAAAGAAATTCTCCAAATGTTTCTACAGTCTCTAAACCAAAAGAATTTTAAAAACTCGAGCAACTTCTAAACCGCAAGAAATTCACCGGAAGCTCGTCCAGTTGCTAAACCGCGGGAAACTCTCCGAAAGCTCATCCAGCCACTCTCAACCAAACGAAATGTACCCAAAGCTCTGCAGATCCTACAAACCGAAATACATCGAAAGCTCGACCAGTCGCTAAACCGAAAGAGACCCTCCGAAAGCTCATTCAGCTTCTCTGAACCGTATGAAAATGACCGAAAGTTGCTGTAAACAGGAATTGACCATAGTCGTCCCCGAACCGAAAGAAGCTCGCGGAAAGCTCATTCAGCCTCTCCAAACCGAATGAGACGAGCTACTAACCGAAATCTACGAAAACCTCTACCAATCGCCGGGGTAAAAGAGCCTTCCACCCTCTACCGAAATAAACTCTCCGCAAGCTCACAGGCAGTCCCCCCAAACCGCAAGCTCGTCAGCCACCCACGCGACAGGTCCACAAAAGCTTCCGCCGCCAATGATAGAACCCGTACTCACCGGTGCGCTTGACGGGCACATGGCCGTAGAGCCTGGCGAGGTCGATCGCGAGGCCAGGTCTCGGCAGGCCGCAGAGTGCGACGAGGGCGAGGCCAATCGCCAGGAGGGCGTCCGGCCTTGGGCCCCTGCCGGTCAGGCTCATCCTCGGGCGGTCTTGCGCGGCGGGCCCGTCTACCTGGGCGGCCTCCTGCGGGCGGCCCGGCGGCGTCTCCTCCTCCCCCCGTCCGGCTCGCCGTCCTCCTCGTCTGCGTCGGCGGCTGCCTCCTCGCTCCTCGCGGTCCTCGCGCTACCCGCACCCGTCGTCGTGTGCATGCGCGCCTGCTGGCGCCGCCGCTCAAACTACCGCCGGAGGAGTGCGTCCACCTGCGAAGGGGACCCGCGATCGATGCGCCTCCCCTCTCGGGCTTTCTCTCCCTTGCGGCGGCGCTTTTCGCGCGCGCACCTCTGCCCCCCTACGCCCGCCAGTAGCCTGCCTTCACGGCCGGGCATGCACTTGCGCCCGAGCGAGCTTTCGTTCTACAGCCCCCCCTTTCTCGAGTACGCGTGTACTTAGACGCTCTGCGACTTTTTTTTTGCCCTCCCCTCGGTCTCTCTGTCTTTTACCCTCGCCGACCCTGGTGCTCGCTTGTTGCGCCGAATGCGTCCTTCTTGGGGCTGGATGGGAGCTTGAGCTTAATTGTGGCTGGTGAGACTTCTGTCTGTTTCGAGAGAATTGTCTTTTCTCCTTTGTAATTTATTAGGTGGAAGTTGGATGGATCATATTTCAACGCATTTAGCGGATTTTATACTAAACGAGGCGGTTTCATGGAAATAATTATGTGTATAAAATCGTCATGCGTACGTGCGTGTCTCGGACTACTTAGAGTATCTCTTTTCTGAGTTCATATCGTCGATTCCTACTGTGCAGTTTGTATTTTTTTTTCATTTTTTTTTCATTTTTTTTTTAGAGTGTCTGGTCCGATATATGTGGCCGGGAAGAAAATTGCGCGGGATTTTCAGCGAGCAACTGGTTTAAGTCGCCTCGCCCATGGTCGTACTGGTCGTAAAAGTGTTTATGGAGGCACTGATACGACGGGATCTGCTCGCTTAGTTATCACAGTTAGGCGTCGGAATAGTTTCGCCTTGTTTTAAGGGGATTCATTCGAGCTCTTGATAGAAGTTGTTAGTGGCAATGATGGTACTCTTATGACACGTCATTTGCAAAAATTATTCGAGATAATCGTATGCGAGAAACTTTTTGTTGTTGTTTTACGAAGGTTTGGTGGTGCTTACTTTGAGAACTTTGCACAGAATGCTCCTCGCGTGTAATTCCAGAGAATAATCAAGGGAATGCAATCAGAAAATTTCAGTCAGAGGATTCTTGAATATCTTCTATGTAGAGATATTGGAAGTCAGCAAATTTGTGTATTTGAATCCTTTTCGAAGTCGGAATATTTTTCTTCAACCTTTCCCTCGAAACTAAACCAAATAAGGAACTCTCCATAAGCTCGACCAGTCGTCAAATCGAGAAAGCTCTCCGAAAGCTCGTCCACTTGCTTTAAAACCGAAGAAAACCGAAGATTTCTACTTATTTTGATAGACAATTAATTAAAAATGAACGAAAGGCAATATTTTGTCAAATTTGTGTTGTCATATAGCATACATCATTCAGATAGTTGAGCGATAAGATTGAAACTACTGGACGATACCAGTGCACACATAGAAACTTCACAAACTTAGTACTTGGTAACTGCGGTCCGTTGTATTGTTCTAGATGAGAACATAATTGGATTATTAAACTAAATTTCCACTAAGATTTTAGATTATGAGCACGCCGGGGAACCCTTTCATAGAAGGGAAAATTAGATCGGGAGACGGTACGAAGTCAAGCAAAGATGTGTTACGAAAAATTGAACATGAACAAGGGAATTCAATTTGATTTTGCGAATAAACGTCAATAAATATAAATGGATATACATCGGGCTAAAGTCTCGACTGTTTGAACTGCGTACTTTTTTTATACCAGTAGAGACGCCAATCTCAGAGGACCATCCCGAAACCTTTTACCTCCTTTCTTTTGTAGGAGGGTAGAAATATCGAAAAATGCTCTTATACAAATGTACGGCGCTAAATTTAAAATTTCATAATTCTATTTGGGTCATCATTTTTCTTCTTATCAAATTCTTCAATTATAAATGTCTCACTTTTTACATTGTCCACTGCATCTTGTAATTCTTTTAGTAGATGTAATTTAAAAAAATTATTCTGCACATTCTAATGTACATTGAGTCCGAAAGGGTCGGGGTAAAATCGTACTTTGCGCACACAGTATCGAAAAAGTAATTTTATTTTTACAAGCGAAATTCGTTAAAAAAATGTTGTTAAATAGTAGTTCTTCCTAATCTCGGCAACAAGAACACCTTATCATCTCACAAATAAAACGCGTAAAAACGAGATATACGAAGGAACTGATGGATTTAGCTAGTCCAGAAATAAGCTTTCCCATGATAAATAACGGACAGTAAAGGTACAATCCCGCTAATTTGCATAATCGATATGCCAGAAGCCACACGGTCCCGGCCAATAAAACACTCGCCCACGTAGTTCGGAGCTCCCGTTGAAATTTGCACGTTCCTTATCGGCGGCATCGCGTCGATCTTTGATCTCCCTTCGAAATCCCTCGGCCCCTTGTAATTTCGCCGCATCAATTCGCAGCCACTTCAACGGAGGCGCTATCTCCGCCTCCGCGGCAAATAGACGCGCACGAACGACTCCTCTCCGGTTTTCCAGCGTTCCGACCACTGCGGCTGAAGGCTCATTCAGCCGAGCTTTATTTTTTTTTTCTTTTCCATTTTTCGCTGGGGTTTAATTCTTATCTCGGCGGGGGTATATAGCCTGCAAGTTTCGCAACTCGATTTTTCTTCTAATCTTGGCGCGATTGCACTTTCTAATTTTTCCGAGCGATAATCTGCTTTAGCCTCGCTTCTAACTCGGTCGATTGTTTCTTCTTTTGGTCGATAAAACACTCTACTCGTGATTGGATCGAGTTTTGTAATTTTCGTTTTGTTTTTTATTTCTAGATTCTTTACCGATATTGTAAACTTTGCTTTTTAATTTTTTTTCTTCGTTTTATAACTTTTTTTCTAGATTCTTTATTGGTTGTAATTATTATTATGTCTTTTAAATTCTTTATTTGTTGTAATTTTTTGTAATGGTGTGACGTATTTTTTATGAAATTTACATATTAGACTTTATAAATATGTTCTGGTTTAAAACTGAGAATAGAGAATAGATGCAATTCTAAATTTTTTCAGTTTTTTTATCATTAAAATTAGTGTATGAGCGTTAAGAATCTTAAAGGTTATTTAATATTGATAAAAGAATTTTTTTATGAGATTACGAAGAGGTACGAAACTGCATGAAGTTTTAAAACGTTTTCATAAGCATGAGCTGACGACGGCACTTGACCTAAAAAAAGTAAATCTTCCGATAGTGTTTGAGTATCATCTGGAGAACAGTTTTTAAAGATCCTTAGCAAGTAAATTCTTTGGTGATAATCGAGCTGAAAATTAGTTTCGTTTATGCCGAACTGAGACTATTTGGACTTTATATTTCCGTTTACGCGGATGAAAACGACAGCTACAACTTTTTTTTTTCTATAAAAGTGATGGAGTGCAGAGTCCTAACAATAAGCAACTGTTTAAAAGTTTTATTTATGGGCAATAATTCTCGAGCCTCTCCGTAGACAAAAAAGAGATCGTAAAAAGGGCGGCAGCTTAGAGTTGTAAAAGTTATTGTGGCAGGTGCCTGCAACTGTTTCTGAATTCAAATACGCATGATCACAAAGTATGCCCCTAAATTACTGCAATAAATGATTTGTTTTTGAGCGTAAAATTGCAATAATCAAATTTTAAATAAAAGGGAATTTTATTATAAGCATTTACTGTAAGAATAAATTATCTGCATATAAAATTATAATCTTCTCTTTTATATATCTTTTATAATATTTGTTTACCAAATAAGGGATAGTAAGATTTTAGGTTAAATTTAGAAGAAAAATAACAAAATTTACAAAAATTATAAAGAGAATTACAAAATTGTGCTTAATGTACTTAATTATTTTATTATTTATTTATTTATTGTGTTCGTTTATTCTTCAAAATTAATTTAATCGTACTTTAACCAGAGATACATTTTTTAATTAATAAATTAAATGCTAATAAAAAAAAATTGCAGATGTAACACGCAGATGTTCACTACTTCACAGCTCAAATAAATTTCGTTAAAGAAAAGAGTAACAATACCACAAAAATACAAAAATACTGCCTTTCAACTCCCTGAGGTTCAAAATAAACTTTTATGATAGCATCCAGGCTCTTTTCACCTGCCCCAAAGCATCCTTTGCGAAGAAACGAAAAATGTCTTACGAAATAGCAGCAAATTTTTTGTACCCGACTGTTGACGTTTTAATAACGCACCGAGAGAAATTTCTCCTAAAATTTACAATGAAGCTTGCCGTAAAAATTACCAAAGAAAACGTCATTACCGGATGCTTTTGAAGCCTGCAAAGTTTAACGACAAAATCACAGTAATTGTTTTTTAAAGTCTTGGATACTAATATGAAAAGTTCTATAAAATGTGTGTAGCTTTTCCTGTGAAATTTATGGAGCCTTTTATAAAAAAATTCTCAAGCGTAATTAATTCAGGTAAATAAAATATTCAGGTAAAAAAAGCAACGTAAAGTGATTTTGAGATAATTTTCATCCCACAATTGCAATTAAATTTATTCATAAGTATACACGATTACATTTTATCACGGTAATTTTTACGGCGAGCTTCATCGTAAATTTTACTACAAAGAGAAAAAAAATCCACACGCGGAAAATGTAACTTGCATATTCATGAAGGGTGTGTTTCGTTTCTACGCATTATAAATGTAGAAAATGCTGAAGCGTTCCATTCTATTGTGCACTATTAGTATAATGAATTCGAGGCCAATATGGCTCGTGTTGTATTGACAAGATGTCAAAAGTAAACAGTACTATATATTTTTTAAACTGAATATTAAATAATATTTTTGAAAGAAGTTAACTAGAAATTTTTTTTGAAAATTATTTTCTTAATTAATGTTAACATCATATTGAGCAAGTAGAAATATACGAATATAGTCAGACAATCATTTTCCAAGACCAAACCTTTAAATTTTCTTAAAATTATTTTTTTATTGAATGACATCACGTTGTTTAAGTAGAAATAAACGAATATAGTCAGACACTAATTTTCCAACACTGAACCGCTAAAAATTTTTCACATTCTATTTTTGTAATTAAGGATTTTACAGGCCGTTTAATTTATTAAATAAATAAAAAAATTAATGAATCATCCATTTATTAAATAAATAAAAAAATTAATGAATCATCCATTACCCCTACTAATCAGCGCAACAAGTGCCGAGTCTCTCGTCACAACCCCAACGCCTTCGTCGATCCATACCCCTCGAATCCTCGAAAGAATCAATTATCGCCACACTCAACCCCATCCCCGGGCAGTCGACCGACGGAAGATCGTAGCTCGTCATTCATATTCCCAGCGACGTCCTCGGGGCCGCTGCTCCACCCCAGGGTCCCGCACCCCTTTCAACTCCCAGGCGCGCGTCCGGCCCCGAGCTAAAGCTCCGCTCTTTGCATTCCCCATCCGCGCGCCTCACTTTTTTCCTCTCAAGATCCACTTTTTTCAACGCCCGGAGGGGTCAGCGACGAGATTTACCGGCGGGACGTCGGCTTCATCGAGCGGATCCTCCTGAATTCTTTACGCGCGCTCGCGCGTTTATAGCTGCGCTCGATTTTTTTTCTTTTGCCTTCGCTTGGACTTTCAATGTTTGCCTTTGCGAACTTTAATTTTTTAACGCGATTATTTGCAGCCGCGGCGTGTATACGTTGCTGTTTTTTTTCTTTCGACACGCTGAGGGTTTAGTTTCCGTGGGGGAGGAATGCGCTGGTGGGTGATTTATAGAGTTTTGATTTTTTTTTAGGGGATGCGAGATGAGATGCGGTGGGAGATGAAAGATCACTGCGTTCGAGAGATAATCTGGTTAAGGCTTTGTGGGTGGAACTGGAGAAACGCAATCTATGCGGAAATTTCTACAGTGGTTAAGCTTGAATAAATTAGGAATATTCATGTATATATAAATCTGAAGTCTGATCCGCATTCGACTGGGAATCTACTGTTATTATCAGTACACTTCTTTTTTGTTGCATTTAGTACATTTAATACGATAATAATTAGAAATTAACGAAGACTGTACTAATCATTAATTATATAATTATAAATAAACCTAAGTAAGTTCAAAACGTAAGGACGACGCACTTGCCTCTTTTTCTTTTAAGAGAGGATTTCAAGAGAAGATTTCTTTAACGATTTAACCAGGGCAGTAAATTAATTTTACATTTTATTTTAATGTAAAAATAAGATTTACACCTGAAGTAGGAGAGAACCCTTTTTTATTATAATTTCTTGTATTAACAGTATATTGCATAAATAATAAAAAGTAGCGTTTCAAGTAATTAGAAACTCAAACAAATTAAACTCTTAAGTTTCCTTTGACAAGTAAAATTAGTATCTGTTGCTGGTCATATTAGGAGTTTTAAGTGAGTGTTATGAGATGATCACATAACAAACATGATTGCACGCTATAAGCCGGAATTAGGGTCGCATGAAATCCAGCCTGAGAAATAGCAGGAAATTTGCATCTTCCGATTAGTCTAATAAATAATTTTGTGCGCGGAATTCTCCTCCATGGAAATTTGTCGACAATTTTTCTGGGACTTTGCCAGTGAATTATGAGCCAAATGTAAAACTCCCGCGAACTCTGCTATTCACTTCGGGTCTTGTATGTCTTCCGTGATGCGCTTGTTCGCCTTAGTTTCCAGTGCCAAGGATGCAAAAATGTCTAGAATGTCTACTTGCGTATTTCAGGTACGATTTGAGAGTTTTCTGGAAATACGTCTTGAATTTTCTCGCAGATCAAGCTTAGCGCACACTGAGCGCTTTGTGCGACGGAAGAATGGTATTGTAAGGGAAATCGCCGTTTTTGGAGAATAGCTAAAAACTGGATTCTTTTTTTGCGGTTTATTTTAAGGTCCTATTTTTGCATACATTCTTTCGGCCTGAATTCAAATGGAAAATTTTCGCAAGATAATGATCAGATCTATTTTTTGTGCGTGCTAAAAATTATTATACTCTCTCAAGGATGTATCAATAAACTTTTAATAATCAACGTAAAAATCCGCGTGTTTTATAAAAATTTGTATTTTTCTGTTTTAATAATGCAATTGAATGCCGGAAAAAGAGTATTTAATAAAATGTGTTTTAAAAGCATCGTATGCGCAACTCAATCGCAGCGCCGGCAAAGGCAAACTTTTTTATGTCGCCAGTTCCCTCGATTCAAGCGGCAAATGCAATTTCAATCGAGCAATCAATCTTTCTCCCCCGGCTCTTTTAGCGGACGTATGTCTTTTTGCTGGCAACCGGCCAAGAGGCGGCACGACCCATTGTGTCGCCGGTCTGTTGACTAACAGCCCCACGTATATACAATAAGTGCTCAATTAAACTCCCGTGCTCTCGGAGCGAGAACAAGATTGAGCGATAAAATCGACGGGATTTTATCAGTTTTCAAACGATTACACCGTGAAAAATTAATTAACCAGCGGTCGACCATCACGTAAATTAATTATTCTTTTTTATTTAGCTCAGCTTTTCAGCGGGTCGTCATTGCATTTTTTCTTTTTTTTTTAAGCGCAAATGAAAAATAAAAGAGGAAACGGAAGTTCTCTATTAATAACTTATTTTTGCTGGTTGGGTGGAAGGCAATTTATTAAGGCTGAGAAAAAGCTGGAAAATTGATTAAACTTGGGTCTATATTCTTTGCTCTACGGTAACTTAGTTTGGAAACATTTTCTACGAAGCAGCGGTACTTGACTTTACATACCAAAGCTTCTAAGGTTCCGTTAAATATAACTTCTGCCGGCGTTTCGTGGGCCGCTCGAGTTTGCTTAACGCCGCCGTGACATTTGGGAACTTGTCATGCTTCGAGACGTGTATCACTGCAAATTTTAGGAGAGAGTTTGACAGGTTTATTTTCGAGACTTTCCACATTTTTAGATGACTTTTTATACTTTAATTTGTCTTAATCTTCTTTAACTCAATCAGGGATAGCATAGGAGCTCTATAGATTTTCTAAAAATGATTTATTGAAATAATGGTCGCAGAAATGGACACACTAATTTTCAATCACTGAACCCCTAAAAATTTTCTAAAAATTATTTTTTAATGACAGCTTCACGTTGTTTAAGTAGAAATAGACGAATACAGTCGCACATTAATTTTCAAACACTGAACCCCTAAACCTTTTATAAAAATGATTTCCTTAATTAATAAAGATCATATTGTGTAAGTAGAAATAGACGAATATAGGTAGACGATAATTCTTTTAAACAGGGACTCCACAAATTTTCTAAAAAAAGATTTCCTTAAATGATGATCGTATTAGTTTATTTAAGTAGAAACAGGCGAGTACAGTCGGACGCTTATTTTCATTCAAGTTTTTTAATAATTCTTCTTTCCAGAGTAGGTATAGAGAGCAAAAAATTTTTAATTATTCATAAAATATATTTTCATTCTACTATTCAGATCACAGTTCACACGTAC
The DNA here is from genome assembly GCA_035582995.1 of Sycophila quercilanae. Lineage (NCBI taxonomy): Eukaryota > Metazoa > Arthropoda > Insecta > Hymenoptera > Eurytomidae > Sycophila > Sycophila quercilanae. Next base: position 5,162 of record JAWWEP010015626.1, on the reverse strand, counting down.
TTGCACCTACTTCAAGAAAACATCATTTTTAGTTTGTAAATAATATCACAAAATATAATTTAAAATTTTTGTGTACGATTTTTTGTGCAACCTTATCATTCTCAGTGTATGTTCTAAAGAAATTAAATTTGGTCGGTCGAGTGCGCAGCATATTTACATACCATTATATCGTAACATCATTATACGCTACGTTTTACACTGTACCTCGTATAAGCATCGTATTATTCGCTTATCCTTCCCTCAGTTTGTAATCCTTAGTACAACATAGCTCAAATCCCTCCTATTATCAAAGAATTCGTCGAGTAGGTTAAGTAAATAAAAAAAGATGTCAAGCGCATTAAGATGGAGTTTCTCCAAGTTTAACAGTCCAAGTTAAACTTTCAACATTTTTTTTTAAGCCACCCAGTCACGGTAATTTCAGCTTTTCTATCTCACCTAACTTAAAAAAAAAAAAAAATAATAATAAAATCCGCTAAAACATATCCCCGCCATTCGCTACTTCATAAATCAACAAGTAACGCGGCCACTCCATTAGAAAAGAAAATCAGTAATAAAAAGGTTCATCCGCGGGAGCTTCCAAGTCCATTGGAAAAGCTCGCTGGCATCCCACCTCTCCCCCGCAAGCGAAAAACACATCTCCGCTTTTCCGCTTCTCGCGGCTCCTTAAGACCCGCGGAAAAGGGACAGAAAACGGGAGACAAGAGAGCACAGGTGCCGGCGTAGCGGAGAGGGAGGAGCGGAAAGTGGGTGCTCCCCCCATGTTGCGAGGCAAGACTAAGGAGAGGCGGCCGGGGCTTCGTCGTCGCGTCGCCCCCTTTTTCCCCGGACGGCAGGAGCAAAAAGGAAGCCCCGGGAAAATTACAGTCCCGGCGCGCGCGCACACACGTACACACGCGCCACCTCGGCCGGCTCATCGATTGCGAGCGGTTGGCACGCGAAAAGAGCGACGCGTCGCCGGGAGAGAGGCGAAAGGGTGGGGAGGGGATGGTAAAAAGGAGGCGAGTGATAAATCATGCAGGACTCGCTGGAGATGCAGATCGAGAAACGGGGGGTTGATTCGAGCTTGATTCGGATTTATGATACGGGCGAGAGGAGGACCCTCGAGAGTCGAGGCGAGAGGGTGGAATTATTAATTACCTGTGGATCGAGGCGGGGGTTTGTTTAGGGGTGGCTTCGGCTTTTAATTTGACGAATGCAATTTTTATCTGCGTCTTCTGTGTGTGCTAGTACTGAAATTCCGTCTTCGCGTGTCGATAATAATAGATAAGGTAATCAGGAGTTATCATTTTGATTAAATGAGAAGTGTGAAGTTTGTTTTAATCTCTAATGGAATGGTTAGTTTCGAAAATTTTTTTGCAAGGAGTAAATTACAAATAGTTCTAGTTCTTTTAATTGAATAGTAATCTTCAAAAATGATTTGTGATAATAATTATGATTTAATAAAAGAATAAGTAAAATTTTTATAAATTTTTCACTTAAAATTGCAATAGTCAGTGTCTTCGCAAAGTGATAACTGGTACTACCACAAGAAAAATTGAAAAATTAAAAAAACATAAATAATAAACTTATTTCTTTAATCATGAATCTCTGCAACAGAAGTTATTTTACACTTCTACCAAAGTAAAAAAAAGGTTTAATTTAATCAAGCAAAGAACGATAGTGGACAAAAAGAAAGAAGAAAAAGAAACTATTTTGTAAGTAATGCGTTATTATTACACTTCATTTATGCATTACCTGCTCCTGACATATTTAAAGGATATTCAAGAAGATCAAAGTACGCAAAGTTCACGTAACGAGTTTCCTTGTTCTTAATGAGACTAGTTGTTTCGCAGAGTACACCGACGAGGTCTTTGGTATCACTTGAAAAACGTAATTATAATAATTTCTCCGTCCATTAGGTCTAAATATAAAATTTGTACAAGCACATGGAGCACTTTGAACGAAACAAAAATTCACCGAAACGCAAGCGGATAGTTAATGTTGCGTGCTTGGAACGCGTTGAGCTTTTTTTTGCTTACCTCGACGAGCCTAGAGGGATAGCAGGGGAATCCCAGGATTTCCAGAAGTAGTAGTGGAATACCTTAACAGGTGGAAAAATCTTAATTCTCCCATTGAGTTGTGCAAGCGTATTGTTTTTTTTACCTTGATTTTTAAAAGGATAAATCAATGGAGGCCGTAATTTTTAAGAACATTTAATTTTCCAACGGCACGTAGAAAATTTACTGTACGTTATATTGACATCGTAATTTATATTTTTTATCGACTTTTTTTTTTATCATCCAGATAGTACACGTTATATTGAATGTTATATTTATGGCTGGAGCTGATCGCTAGGTAATAAAATTAATGACGGCTGTTTCTTTTTGTCATTACACGGGGTATTGTTATACTCAATTTAAAAAAAAAAGAAGTTTTTTTGTTTATTTTAATATAAGCTTTTATTAAAAAAAAAAACAAGGAAAAAAATTGCACGTGGTATTGAGAAACCGATTTTTATTTAAAGCGAACTTATTTTTAAAATAAATATGTTTTTTTTGTAATCTCTTTATTTTTTGTTTTATCGCTCGTAATTCAAGCTCTTTTTTACCGATCTACCGAGATGTGTTAGTGTGCCTTGCTTATCTTTCTTTTTTTATTAGGGACGTTCCAAGGGCCCTCCCGACCGCACTTATTTTTTCTTCGCCGAGGAAAAAAAAATCAAGAGTTGAAAAGAGAGGGACTCTTTTCAGAATTCAGAATTCGAAAGTTCGAAAGTAAACACATGATTAAATTATAAATATTATTTGCGTATAAATTTCGATTTAATCTTTACATTTACAATTCTAAAAGAATAAAGCATAAATAAATTGGACTACGAATATTAGACTTACTTTTATTCTCAGTCGTGAATTTTTTTTTGTTCATTTATAATTAAAATGGAAAGCTGAGTAAAAAAACATAATTCGATGTAATCCTTCTGTTTTTAATCTTTCACTGGATTTTAAAGCGACTAAGAAAGCTGGTGCCATCTGATTTCAAAGTGAGACTCAAATAAAAAAAAATATGAGAGCATTAAATTGCTTATTTTATCTTGTGCAATATAATCAATTTGAATATAGCTTCCTTTCAACTTTTGATATCTGATTTATTTTACTTCTTTCTTTCGCTTTATGAGTTGTTTTTATATAGCTTGACTTTTTTCTCTTCTCTTTTATTCTACACCCTCGTATTTTTTCGTAAAAGATTATTTTTTGAATGGCTTTTATTTGTTAAAGTTTTCCTTTTAAGCAATACAAAGTGGCAGGCTCTTTGTTACGACGACCTATAAATTAATTTTCAAGAATTGTTTACTCTTTTTTTAACATTTTAAGGCCATTTAACAGCTAGTTTTAAAAATGGCCATTAAATTTTCCATTATCCCTGATAGAAATTCGAAGCAGCCACCATCCGTATCGCGAAGATTAAAATACCACAGAAAAAAAAGATCACAGCGACTACCCGCGCGCGAAGTGGGAAAATTCGTTCTCGATCCGGGCAAATATTTTCGCTATTGAGCGGCGATGTTTTCTTCTTTCACGAGGCAGGTGGCCGCGCGCGAGCGAAATTCAATTAGCACTTTGTCATTCTGCCCACAATCGAACTGCCCCCGGCCGACGGCTGTATACCTGCCCACCTTATGAGGGGCATGTCCATGCATCTACGGGGCGAGACGCGCGTCGCCGAGCCCCGACGCTCGCAACGAGGAGTAATAGTTCCGGCGCTTGGCACTTATTGAGAAATATATTTCCACCGTTGTTATCCGAGGCGTGATCTTTGCCTCGCGGCGGAGGCTCTTTAAAAAGGGTAAACAGTTCCGACGATAAAGGAGCGAGGCTACGGAATAACAAAGAGCTTTGGGCTGGACGCAGGTGCGTTTTTGATGATGGTGTGTAATTAACGATGGGAGTATTTTACGATAAGAAGGATGTCCTCGTGATGGGCTTACTAAGCTCTTGGTACTATTTCCAGCTCGAAAATAGAATAGGATAGAATAGAATAGAATAGTCATTTATTGTAAATTGCAGTATTTACAAAGGTTCAAAAAATATCGTGTATATAAATATATAAAAAAGTAAAATTGAGAATTTGAAAGGACAATTATTACAAAAATTATTTATTGTAGTACTGTTTAGGAAGAAAATATAGAAAACTGGAAGGGAAGTTATTATGAAAATTATTAATTATTAGATTTTAAAGAAATTTCATAATGAATGTCTGACCATATCTTGACAGTATCTACTTACAATTGTATATAAAGAATATTATATATAAAGAAAATTCTTTTACTTTCGCCAACATCCTTCAGTAAAATAAAGTATCAATTGTCCGACCACAGCTCGACTGCATCCACTGAAAAATAGACGATATCCAATTAAAAAATCGGCAACTCGTGCACAGACTTTCGCAAGTCCTTATCCCGTGATAGCTGGTCATTCCAAGCCCCCGAAAGTTTCCTCGTTAGCAGAATAAAAAGAATAATTTGCTTAATGGAACCGAGGACGTGATGGGTATGCTTAGGAGCGTTCGGTTCGTTTGATAAACATAAATTCTAAATTATAACTTCATGCTACCCTACTAGGAGGGGGGCGAGCCCAGTCAGCGCGCAGCAGCAGTTCCCCGCGCTAATGCAATTTTTAATCGACGTAACGTGTGTAACCGCGAAATCCAGCGAGTTGCGAAACTGGCGCAGGAATATTTTACGCGAACTTTCCGAAAATTTACACGCAGTTAGGGCTGTATTTCCCAGGGCGAATTAGGCCAGCTCAATGCGCTCGCCCGTACATCCCGCTAAGTTCTGATGAGATTTCATCTTACGGTGGGACTTGGGGGGAATATTTATTTAAATATTTCTGCTTGTTTTATGATCAGTTACTGAAATCTTGGCATTTTATTTAGTACAGAAATCTTGCCGCTTGCTGCAAGTTTGTGTTCATGAATAATGCATGTCTGACCGAATCTGGAGAATACTACTGACTACTTTGTTTGGATCGTAAATGTACTTAAAAAGTAACTCTGTAATAGGGCTCAGTGTATTCATTATTTAATAAAAAAAGAAATTAAAAAATAATTAAGGATGTTCAGGAGTCCGGGCGAAACGCAGAGATCCACTTGAAAAATATGTTATCTTATTCCTTAGTTAAAAA
>JAWWEP010015604.1:0-10287 GCA_035582995.1 Sycophila quercilanae | reverse complement strand
CTTCGACGCTGATTTTTGCAGCTCTATATACAAAAAATACGATCTAGCTAAGGAAAAACCTATGAAAAAAATACCAAAACTAAAAATTATCATTATCATTAAATACACCAGTAGACACCAATGCAACCATGTATTTATCATACCATTTACTCAACCACCAAAGCAAAATTCGCAATTTCCTCATCGGGAAATAATCAGAGGCGTTAATAGATTGTTACGCAGCCGAGCCCTAATGCACATCATGGCCGCTTAATAGAAATTTCATAAGTCGGGGTGGGCAACGGGGTCACAGCAGTGTCCACACCTGGGCGGTCGTTAGCGCAGCCGGCGGCGAGCCCTTTAGGTCGCCCGGCGCAAAGCCGCCGATTCAGCGGAGGGGCTGAAAATCGAGTAGGTGTCTCGTTACCCCGGACAGATTCCGGCCTGTTCTCTGAAGAGTCGTTAGTGTCCAATCTCGCGCGTCGGCGATTCTCGGCCGAAAGGGGGAGGCTCGGGGAATCGATGCGCGCGCTCGCGCCCGCCCGCCCGTCAACCCCTGCAGGAAACGCTGTTTTAGACGGCTCCGAGTGCGTCTCTGCGGGCCTCTCGCCACGCGTCTCGCCGGCGCATCGATCACCCTGCGGAATTTTCGATTTTAGAACGCGCCTTTCTCCCCCCTTCGTGCCACGCATCGATGCTGATCGCGAAATTCGAGTTTATTCGAATTTTCCGTGTCCTACGTACTCGCGTTATTGACTTCGACATTCTTATTTTTTCACAGTTAAAAGAAAGGGAATTGAGAATATTAATTATTATTGTCGTAGTAACGGGGTTATGTATTTCATCGTGGATAAATATAGCTTCAACTTTTTTAATATTTTACGTTATTTTATATAATAAAGCACTTTAAAGCCCAATACACTGGAAAGAAGCTTGTAAAACTGATTTATGTAGGAAATTTAAAAAACTAAAATTCGATAGTGAGAGATCCCAGTGCATTTTTAAATGCTCCGATAAAATTATTGAAATATTTTCTTTAACATTCAGTTTTTTATATGATGTAAAAAAATATTCATCACTTCAAACAAAAATATTTTCATCAAAACGAGATTCGTTCCATTCAAAATTTTATTTAAACTAATATTAAACCTACATCTATAATCTCTAAATAACAAGGATACATGAATTTAATAAAAAAAAAAAATAAAAGAAAATAATTCTTTATTTAATAAACAAGGATCGTGAAATTATATGCGCCTCACTGTTCCTACACTCCAATTTTCTCAAATAGACACAAAACCTTATGAATAAAAATTCCTTATATAAGGACGAATGAAAAATAGCGACACGTCGGTTGAAATATAAACCCACTCAATGACAAAACACGAAAGCCCACATCTCCCGCGCCGAAGAAAAGGTGAACCCTCTCCTTCAGCACTCGACAAATCTCGGGACGACCTCACTCAAGCGTTTAACGTCCAATTACGGGGCGGCCCCTCGGCACTGCCACACCCTGTCCCGCTCTCTGCGAAAAAAAAGGAGACGTTGTTAAAACTTGGCGCGCGTTTAATTGGCACGAGGAGACGGCCGCCTGACTGCTCCGCGACTCTTTTTTTTTCCTCCATCTCCGGCGTCGCGCTCGCCTCTCCTCATTACGCGAAATTAAGACACGAAGTTGTACATTCATTAGCGCCGTAGTTTTATTTCGTACCGGGGAAAAGCGTGGCCGTTCCTCCCGCGACGCTTTACGGCCGGCCGACGGCTACATTATGAAGTTCTTCATTAGACTAACTCGGTCTCCGGGTTAGTCCGCGACGAGGTGAAGGAGGTGCCGGGGGACTCCCGTGCCGGGAGCTTTTATTTCCCGTTGGCTGCTCTTTCCACTCCTTTTGGCTGTACACGACGAGCAGCCTCCCAAGTGTGCTTCAAGTATCGTGATTTTTAAATCAAGATTTAAATTCGTTGTTCTTCCTTTCTTTAAACATACTAATATACTTATTGTATTTTCGTATATGAAATAAAGTATTTTAAAGAATGTTATTTTTGTATGCATCTACAGTCAGTAAAAAGAAGCAAACAATTATATTTAAGACAGTAGATTAAAAAATGACTACACAGGATCAATAAATTTTGTATTGCTGTCACAAGTCAAAATTTTAATCCAACGGCAAAATAACGGCGCTTCGCGCGATCAGATTTTTGATTTTAGATAAATATTAATCGCAACGATGACTTTCAGAATAATAAGAAAATTAAAAAACTTTGACTGTCTTTTAACTAATAAAATTCTTATTTAATGAATGTCTCACAACCATCCTGCCATCGTTTCTCAATAGAAGATGAACACAAAACTGTTTTTTCCACGAGTTACGTAAATAAGTCGACACCGCAACTGGAGAGAAAAAAGAATGAACAAAACTTTCCTAAATTTGTAACTAAAAACAAACTTCTTAATTAACATTCCCCAAACAATTTAACTACAATTCAATACGAGCGCACTAACACGCTAACACTTCGCGAAGGCCTTGGCATATACCGCGCCTAAAACCTCCCCGACAAAGCTCGAAATTACCAAGCAAGCACTAATCTAACTAAAACTCCTTAATTCCAATCCCAAGTCCAATGGGCCGAGGGTCTTGCGAAAGGCGTAATAGTTGCGGCGGGATTAACAGGCGCCGTCGCCGGTGTGAGGCGGGGCGCGGGGGGGATGCGAGGACTTTGGCCTGACGTCGACGGCGCGAAAGCGCTGAAAGGCCGATTGAAGGGGCCCGCGCCGTCAAAGGCGCACGTAGCGGCGCGTTTCAATGGAGCCGAACTCGAAAGCGCCGTCTCCGGCCGCCCATTGTGCGAGCGCCCGGGAAAAGTCGCGGCGCTTTCGCCCCGAGTGGGATTCGTGCGACGAGCGGCTTTCGACTCCAAATCGAGCGGAATACGCTGCTCCCCCGCGCGAATATACGCGCGTATCTTGAAATGATCATTTTCTTTGCGATTCTGATGGAGACTCGTGCGTATTCGCGGTGAATTAAGATGATTGGAGTGATTTGCGGATGATGAGATTTGGTTTTGAGAGTTAAGGATGAAAGATAGAAATTCTACAGTACTCTGGACTGGATGATAGAAAATTAATTTGATGAAATTCAGGAAGAAGGAGCAAAGGTGAAAGATTTTATCTATTAAATAAAACTACTGCGGAAATATGTATATACTTATACAAGATAGTGTAAAGTGTCTTTACTTATCAAATTGCGTCTTAGCTGAATATATTGTTTCATATTTTTACATTTTTTATAAGAAAACGAAGTAATTTGATGAATTAATAACTGATTGGTAAAATTTAAAGAATTCAGTTGTTGCAAAAAAAAAATGCTAAGTGATATAAGTAATTAATCGTTATAACCTAAATCTTATTTTTTATAATTGCATTCGACTGATACATAAACGTGTACATAACGTACTGATACGTGTACATAACGTACTGATACGTGTTATCTTGGAGTACATTAAAAGCTCGAAATCTATAATGTTACACCTTATTACATTTTTTTATACTATTTATTTGGTTTTTCTCGTTGAAAATAAAAAACATTTGATATATTTAAAAATAATTCCAATTCCAAAGTATTTTTTAGCAGAAACTTTTCAAATATCAATTCTATAGATACTTTTTTATACTAGCGTTTTGTGGATATTGCAGTTCACTTCTTTAAAACTATGACATTTTAGTCGATTTCCCTGTTTCGATATTTAATTATTGTGAATATCTTAAAGATACTTTTTTAGAAAATAAAATGAGCTTTCTGTGATAATTATCGCAAAGAGAACTATTATTATTGCTGATTATATCTATAAAGCATTGTGGTAAGACTAATAGTGTGAATAGCAATATCCACAAAGCACCTCGACATAAAAAAAGCTTTTACGTAATAGAAAATGAATAATCCATGAAAAATGTCATAATAAATATTACAAAACATCGATAGACACTTTAATCTTCCATTTTGTCTTTTTAGTATAATTTCAAAAAAGCTCGAGTTACATTTCCGGTATCCCCTCTATCGGAACATCTCAATGCGCTTAGTCATACATTCATTATGCATACATTCTACCAGTTACAAGAAAAACAATATATAGTAATAATAATGAATAATACAGACAAATGACACACGAATGAAAAATTTTCCCTAATGTCACGGAGTCACTCATCCGTGAATCGAACGGTAGCCCCACGGAGTCGCGACGCGGATTAGACGCCGATTAAGATCGGGGCCTTATCTGGACGACCTTTTCTCGAGCCACTTGTGAGCAGGTGATCGTGCGCTTTGGCGGAGCTAAGAGTCGATAAAAAAGTGCCTGTGACACTTTCATCGGGCAAATTAACGTGCAATGACTCGCCACGCGCATCCGCATTAGTCCGCAGACGCTGCTATTATCTTCTTTCTTATTTTAATCGGTCACGATTTATCGACGAGATGATTTGGCGAATCTGAAAAATGTCGAGCACTCGGTCTTTCTGCGATTAGTGGAGCTTCTGCATGTCCGCGGTTAAAAATTGTGTTTCAATGTTGCGCAAAGTCCGCAATATAGTATACAGTGCTTGAGAGCATTTTTGTGGAAAATCTCCGCCTCGAGCGAATGGAATATAATAAGTCGAAATAGACAGATATCGAAGTAAAAGAGAAATTACTTAAAAAAAATTTATTAATAAGCTCTTTTCAATGGAGCGTACATTTTTCGTAAGTTATTCTTCCAAATGATTAAACTTTTGTTTCTAATCTTATCCGGTGGAATGTGTGTCTTGCAATCGCGATTTGCAATTCCGCGGTACACCTTGCAAAAGGTGGAAAGAGTGCCAGCGACACGTGATGGAGGCATCTGCTCATCCGAGAAACTTGCATTTTCGAGGGCGTTGTAAGGTTACAGGTGTGCACACCGATTGCCCCTTGCATCCTCCCTCCTCCTCTTCCAAGACTCGGGTAATGCGATACACAATCGGGTCGGAGTTAATTTAGGCGCGATCTGCGGCAAAACTTGCTTCAGCGTATGCAGCACCGCATTGGGGGAACTTGTACGGTTTCTAACGCGTTGATTTGACAAGTACTTTTGGACAAGTACTTTATTTAAACTCTTTAATTCATTTTGATGATGTCATGATCTTCCATCGAAATGACATCAGTATAATATTTGTACTTTTGATTAGTAAGTGACTATGTAACTAGTCTAAAGATACAAATTTTTCTTATAATAAAGGCAGTAGGAAGTTTAGACTGAAATGTTAAATTAAATGCTGTAATTTATTTGTTAAATCTGGTCCGTGTTTCAACTCTTTTTTACATTTTATTAGTATTAGTAATAATGGACAATTAATTTTTCGGATGAAAAATGGGTCAAGAGTCTGTCCTTCTTTAGAGAATTGATGATTTGAGTAGTCGGATGTCTAACATAGAATTTGAGGCTCGAATATAAAGATGTCAAATTTAAAAAATTTACTGAATTAGATATTTTCATGATTAAGACATAATTTGGTTTTTTTTTCTTTCATTTTTTATTGATGACTTTGGATCGGATTAGTGTACATCGTAGATTATAAATCAATTTTATTGAACGGTAAATTCTAATCAATTTTACTCTCTAAATCTAAAAATGTGTAATTCACTTGGAAAATTTGAATAGTATAACATTTTTTATGTCAAATGCCGTCCACTGATTCAATATATCGACGAATTTTCACACACTAAATGTCACTATTCACATTTTCTATGTGAATTTTTCACACTTTCAGATTTACAAATTAATGAAATTTCAAATTAAACTCAGTTTCTGTAATCAATTATATCTGAAAAGTAATCCATTAAATTAGTTATCACTGTTTATACTCATAATATCTTCTTTAAGTCGATAATCAGCATTCTCTATAATCCGAGCTTCTAAAAATTAACAGATCCAAGAAAAGGGAATTCCTCGGAGCAATGGGACTTAATTATTATCTCGTCGTTTCACCGTAGCCGTTAATGCGCTCCAAGACAATCGGCGGCGGTGCCTTAACTGCCGCCTTCGGCCAACCGGACGACACCTTTCTCTGCTGATTCTCACCGGCGAATCGCTCGCGATGGGGTTGGGCCGTGCCAACCCCCTCGTTACAACAACCGGCGCTCGTTACTTTCCGCCCGGAATTGGCCGCGTCGTTATCGTTGCGAGTTCGACCCTCGTTCCGACGTTTCTTCCCAATGAAGTTATTCGGGAAGGTTCCTACCTACGAGTGAAGGATAGCCCGGAATTCACGAAGGCACTTAATTGTTTAAGAAATTAGAGAAATTGGGAAATTTTTGTTTATTCGCTGTTTTTAGATAAACTGGGAAAGCTTTTTTTCTGGGAAAGAATCAGTGATATTGTTTTTGTCGTTACGAATACGCTGATATCAATATTCATGATGACTGCAAGTCACCTTCTGAAATTGAACAAGTGCAGATAAATTTTTAAGACATGAGAATATGTTCAATTATTATTTCATTCTAATTGCGAACTACGAAAATAAATTCCTTGGAAAAGAAAATTACAAGTGAAAATTTAATAAACATTCAGTTGAAGGATTTAACACTAATCCTATTTTTCAAAGAACATAAAGCTTTAGAGATACTGCGGTAACTCTAAGTAAATACAACATTAACAGAAAAAATTAATAAAATGCCAGCTTATATTTGGTAATCAATTTGCTAGACTTCGAGCTTTCAGGTATCATATCAGGCTACGTATCGTTGGCTAAAAAAAATACCCCGAGTAATCGAAATGCATAAAGACTCATTATAAATATTACAAAACATCGTAGAATCCTTCAATTCTCAAATAATCTTCATTAGTCAAGAACAGATTAAAGCTGCACGATGAGAGTAAACAAAGAATATCTTGATTGAAAGGTGAGACAAGATACCCCCTGCCTAGCACACTCGAAAAGCTCGATAAGTTGCCCGAAAAATCCCTCAACTGTCGTATCCAGGAAACATCGTGAAAGCACAAAGCTCCTCATTTCCTTACATATTTATCTTCAATTGCAGATAATAAAAAGAAGCTACAATATCGCAGCAATCTTCTTTTAAAAAGAAAGAAAAATGAAGAGCAGATCAGTGTTCGAATGCAAATTGCATCGCGGGGAGCAGCTTTTTCAATTAGAAAGAGCGAGAAGAGCGGTGTACGGACAAAGGCGGAAAACAAAGCAGTTGCTGAAAAGTCCCTCGGCGCTGAGGAGGCGGAATTCCATACCGAAACAACAATTATCGCAGGAATCCAGCCTCTCGAGATATTAGCAGGGGGGGGCGGCTCCCTAATTAATTTCGTTGTCTCGGTCGTATCGCATTTCAATCGGCCGGACAACTTTTGTCGGGGCGCCGCGGACGGATTGTTCCGGCGGCGGCGGCTCTCGAGGACTCGGCCGCAACGATAACTATTTCCTCGAGAAGCCCGGCCGTGGTATTCGCCGCCGACGTTCCTCCCTCCGACGGCCGGATAATTGAGTGGATGCTGCTGCCCGCCTGCATCGATCCGCGGAGCTTCATTTTGGATTTCTCATAGGCGTCGAGTGCTGTTTCCGCTTTCAGCGGCGATTAAGCTAATTCATCTGCCAGCTGTGCTCGGCCCTTAATTCAACTACATTCACTGATTATGTTATTCGATATTATATACTGTGCTTTATTATTAGTATTCTGTATAAATGTATATAAAAAAAATTTGATCTCTTAATTCTCTTTAGAGTAAAAGTAATGTTACTACTTCATATAAATAGATCATTATATATTATTTAAATTTAAAAAGAATTAAGAGATTGAAATTTTGCTCAAAATTTTATCATTAAAAAATAATTATTGTATATAAATAGAAGGATTTTCTGTCTTAAAATAAAAGTATAAAATAATTTTTATACGTGATCGAATGAATCTTATTGAACTTTGTGAATAATAAGTATTACACAGAGCAAAGTAATTATAAATAATAATAGTGACAACAAAAAATAATACAATAGTAGCAAAAAAGGAATATAATAGTAATATAGTAATATTTTAAAATTAATTTCTGATGCTGTTGTTAAAAAAGCAAAAAATTTAAATTCTATCGTCTTTTTACTTGAAATTTTAATTCGAACTATTGTAAAACTCGATTATGAAGCACGTTTTGGCATACGTAATCTTTATTTTTGGACTAATTAATCGCCTTATTAAACCAATCAATCAATGAATTGTTAGCATTTTAATCTATCTCCACAGGTCATGCCGACAGTAATTAAGATGTGAATTGCAAATTATATTTTAATAACACGTCTTATCACAATTTCACACCTGATTAAGAAAAATTCCAAAGTAAACGTATACCCCTGTGAATATTCATCGAACGTCAACCCGCGTAAAGTGTCTAAAAACACATAGCCCCGATGGCTCCAATGTGCGCCTCCCCACCCCTAAAAATATAGGTCACTTCTCTCAAATAAAGCGCCGGAGCAAAGAGCGATCAATTAGAAATTCCGACCACCTCATCCATTACTTTTGAGACAAATCTGCCGGCCGATCTGAACCTACGCTAAGCTCACTTATTCCAAGTGTAAATCTCCCTCGCCGACTCCGTGTCATACGAACCCGTGACTTCTGAATTAATTAGCGAATAGCGGGATCCTCGTCGCTGTACCGAAAGCTATCGGTATTAAAGCGACGGAGATATTTGCTTTCATGGCCACTTCCATGGAAATCTCGTTAAAGAATGTTCAAAACTGATAAATTTGATGAATTACCCAAAGAAACGGAGAAAAAAATCCAGTTTTTAAAGTACATCTCGTTAATTCATCATCGCTGCCCTTACTATGCCTCGAAACGATCCTCTCGGAGTGCTATAATTTTTTACTTTTCTTTTTTATTCAACCGCAGCGTAGTTCAACGAACTTCGCGCAGGGAAACTGGCGCAGTTTTCGCTTTGCGTCGCGCCGGCTAATGCGGTGCCCTTTATGTATGCAAAAACTTCTGGGCGGCAATGCGTCACACGGTTTTAGGACTAAACAGGGAACGGCGATCCCGAGCTAATAATTGCCTTTTCCAGCTGCTTAACTACTCGCCAACCTACGCTACTCCCTTAAATGTATGCAAGCTTCAGCTTATATATATTCAACGAGTCACTTATGTCTTGGCTCGTCTATCGCTGGCGAAGTTCACGCGAAACTTTTCAGCTCTTTTTCTTCTTTTACTTCCTTCACGCTAAAGTTGGATTGACGGATATGATAAATTGTTTTCTTACGCTATCGATTGCCCGCCTTTTAACGTTTTAACTAATTCCGCCGGAGGATTACCTTTGCAAATTGCCGGTTTTTGCGGTATATATAGTTTTGAAGGTTTCAACGAAAGATTATCATTATTCATAAGGAGATTTATAAAGCAGTTTGTGCTTTACTAAGTACGTTTTACTTGCCTACTGTATACTTTCACTCGAAAAACTCAAATTTAGCAGGTAAATATTTTCTAGATTTTAATTATGAAATTCATATTTGAATGTAAAAAAATTAAATTTAAAATAAGTAAATTAGTTCAGTAATTAAATCAGTAAAACATTTGTTTAGAAAATATATATTGTACATTAATTTCAGTGACAGGAAGGTATTTCTCATTCAAAACTCATCGTCTTTTTAGAAAAACGTATTCCAGCTTCTCTGAAAAGTTTTTTATGAATTAGATTTCTAGCCGAGTAACACTAAATTCTTCTCAACACTAAATTCTAATTAATTCCATTGTATAAAAAAACAAAAAATACTATCTATACTAAAATAACATTTAAACAATATAGCTATATAATTAGTATCCAAAGCCTATATAGTATACAAACTCGAAACAACAAGTCAAATAAAAAAAGAAAACGTCAGAAGCATTACATAATTTTCAAAGACATTCCGGCAAATATCCTCCCTTAACCCCGAAGTTGAGCGGCTTCACCGGGGCGTTGTAGGCGTTCCCGGGCGTGCCACGTGCGCGCACTTAGGCAGACGCGAGCAGATTTCTCCGACTTCGAAATTGCATTAGACGCGTGCGTGGGACCGTGTCGGGGTGGGCTCGCGACGCCACGACATAAGACACATACCGTCGGGATTTCATTACCTGTCGTTCGGTGACTCACCCCCCCCCCCCTCTGGGCGTACGCGAATTCGACAAATTATACTCTTGATATAATTGAATGATGACTCCGATTTCTTCGTTGGATGCGATTTCGACGCGTCGCCGCCGGCGAGTAGCGACTTTCTCGTACCCTCAATTTAATTTACTTCCGAGATATCTTTAGTTGGTTATG
>JAWWEP010015594.1:0-18419 GCA_035582995.1 Sycophila quercilanae | reverse complement strand
CTATCGCTTGACCAATCACAACGCGAGAAATACTGACTACAATGAAAAGCCCATGCATTTTTTATAAAGGGATTATTAATATTTACTATTATATCCTGGAAATTTTCATTTGAACAAAAAATAATTGTCTTACTTGCCATTTGTGATTATATTTTACAGACTGAAGTAATAAAATATCATGGAACAAAATTCAAACATAAAATTTGTCTTTTAAAATTAATAATAGTAGTTTTAATAAAAAAATAAACTTCAATTTTCAAAAATTTTATTCATAATTAAGACAAATAACAGCATTTGCCTACAAATAATGTTTTCTATTGAAAATTGAATATTGTGACTATCCTTGACTTCATTCGAATCTTAAGTAATCATCTTATGTATGTTTATCTGAAAAAAATAAAGTTTTTTATTTTATGAATTAATTTGATTATTTATGTTTATCTTATATACGTACTAACTTTTTTTAATAACCCAATAACCCAAACGTACTTTAATTTATATAAATTTACTTCAACATTTGGTGACGAACTGCAAAAAATGGAAGTGCCATTGCACTGCTGATGAATAGAGTGAAGACAAGGGTAAATTTATATTTGTTATAGATATCTACTGGGAGATTCTGAAAAAAACAAATATATACAAATTACTTTTCTATTTTTGACATATTATAAAATGGATAATAACTAAAAGTATTCTTTATAGATCAATATGATTTCATACATATGTATCATAAAATTTACATAAAAAAAAAATTATAGATGTATCAGTCATAGAATAGAAATCGCTAATAAAAATTATTGTATCATTCTGTTATGAATAAAATGATAAATATGAGCATTTTCCAATAAGCCAAAAACCCAAATATACACGTAAATGCGTACATGTAAGTTATATTCACGTAAAATCGTGTGTGAATCCTTAAATCCATCTATTTACGTGAACTTTTGGAGCGAATAGTCACTGCGAAGGGTAATTACGCAAAAATGGTAAAATAATCAAACATTTATAACCAAAAGAAGTAATGGCCACAACCTTATGTAATAATATACATATAATACTTACAGCTCCTGGCCGACCACCGTGATCGTGATGATCGCCACTCTTGCGGACAGCACTCTTTGTGAAATTACGTTTCGAAATTAAATTTCGGGCAATCCTTTGCATAAACATTTTGATGTTAAGAGTTTAAATTAATTTTAAAGAGTAAAGAGTTTTGCAAATTCTGACCTAACCGAAGCAGTCTAACCACTGATATTATTAAGGTATAGATTCATACAGCTTTCAATTGATTAGGGTGTTTCTGAACTCTAAACTCATAGAAATACAACTTTAGGGTCTTTTTACAATGGGGTCGAATACTATGTAACTGTACACTTATCTAGTTATCTCTGCTCTAGTCTACTACAGTAGGAATTTGCGAACAGCGAGTAATTGTAAAATCAGTTATAATTATAATACAAGACAAGTAGAATTAGCGCGCTTATAAGAAACTTATTTAAAGTACACTCGCCTCGAATTGAAACTCGAAGAACAATTTAAAAATTTTCATGCGACGTTGCAAATATTTGAATTGTTCTTCGAGTTTCAATTCGAGGCGAATGTATATTGAATAATCATAAATAATAAAATATATACATAATTCATAAATATAAAATATACTTAATGATCATATCATATAAATAATTAAAATTAAATATTTATTTAATTTTTATTTAATAATATTTATTAAACTATTTTTTGTTTAATACTAGAAAGAATATGAAAACGGTAAAAAATAAACTTAAGATTTGCTTTATATTGCACATATCCTATGGGGTAGAAAGTATGCAACATATTATTGGATTATGCAGGACTAAAGTACATATATAAGGAAAATATACAGAAGGAATTAAATGCAATTTTCTTCTCACCTTTCATAATGGGCAAAAAATAACTAGAATATAATCAATTAAAGATTAGTTGGGAGTAAGAATACATAATAATAAGTTTTATTTGAGGCATTATTATCATAAGGTACCAAGATCGAATCTATATAACAATAAAAATCGACGGAAAATGTACATTTATTTACTTTATCCTCAATAAAAAAAAGAAATAAGTTTACAAATTAAATAAATCAATTTAAGATTTCATTCTAAAGTTTTTAACTAAACGTTCCTTTAATAAATTGAAACAAAAATTTACTACAGTTTTAAAACTCGTGTATTTTCACGTGTATAGTCAGTTTAAATAAAAATAATGTATTCAATTAAAAATTTATTTGCTAAAAAATTGGTATATAATTTTGAAGTAATTATTATTGCATTTATAGAATGTCAAAGAATCTACTAGAATTAAATTTCTTAATTCGATATATCACTTGCGCATATGCAAATAATAGACATACGTACATGCTCAGAAACTAACTTAATAAATAAAGATTTCTGTTAATATGTTGTTTATAACGCCATTTTTCGTCCTTCAATTGAAATATCAACTGCTCTGCGTGCTGCTCTCAACCTTTTACCATCGATAAAGTTTTTCATATGGCGTTCAAAACGATTCATTTGTTTTTTAGTGGTCTGAAAATTTTCAATCATTGTTAAAATAATTCCTTTTAATCATATTCTATAAATTAAAAGATATATTGCACCTGGGCGCAATAATAATAACAAAAAAGAAGGATCGACATGTCATTAAATAGCAAAAAAAAAAAAAAAACATACCCGACTAATATCTGTATCACTTTTCCATTCTGGTCGAACTATATAATCTTTATTTGAAGGTCTTGGAACTCTTGCTCGTGCTACCCAACCTGGATCACCAGGACGCAGGGGCCTGAAAAACATAATTATATTTAATATACTATTATATTTCGGTACATTACAATGTTTTTTCTTTGTGCAACAATCTTACTTTGCATCTCCTTTCAAAGCTCTGTTTATATCTTGAGATTTTTGATTAGACATTTCTTCTTGCGTTTTACGTTTCTTAACTGGAGTCTGTTCTAAATCACGTTGCATTCTCTCCTCTTTTGAAAGTGCTTTAAAGTCAGCTGACAAGTTAAAAATGGGTCTAGCCCATTCATTGATCAGCTTACCAGCTTTTTCCTTGTTTTCTTTGGTTTCCTTTGGATGTTTATATAAATACATAACAGCTTTGCCAATACCTGATTGTTTTAATGATGATGGATCAGCACGTGGAAACTGTAATTTTTATTTTTTGTTAAATTATGTCTAAAAATTATTTTTAAAATACAACAATAAACTAATTATGAAACTGTAAACACTCACCTCAATCAATAATTTTAGAATAGAATCTCTAATTTTTAATGAAGGAAGCGATCGATCTGGCATTGGTGATAGCCAATCTGTAAGTACTGAGAGAACATTATGTTCTAAGAACGCTAGCTGTAAATCATGTTTCTTTAATTGTGATAATACTTTAGGTAACATAGCTATTTTATTTTTTGCAGGTTTGTTAAGTTCATTCAATTTTCTATCTTCCTCATAAGCAATTTTCATATCTGCTAATAATTGAGCTATAATATCATCATTGTCATTAATAATATCAATATCCTTTCGTTTACGTCTTCGAGATTGTTCTTCTTTCTTTTTGGCCAACATTCGATCGAAATCAGACATTGTATCATCACTGCAAAATAAAAAGAATGTAATTCTATGGTGATATAAAACAATTATTTGTATAAATTAATTTAATTTATTTATTAGCAATTGCTTACTGTACAGTCTTCGTTTAGTAGTAATGGTAAAAATGAATTACAGACTTATTTTTTATATCACTTTTTTATAACAACAAAAATAATTATAAAAATATTTTATGTACTCACTAAGCACTAGAAGGTTCCACTTTATCATCATCAGAATCGTCAGAATCGGCAGCTTGTTCCCGTTTTTTATCTTCTTGTCCTTCACCTTCAACCGCAGTATCTTTCTCATCCTTTTTAATTTCTGAATCACTTTCCGAATCAGAAAATCTACGTGCTTTCTTTTTGGAGCTTCCACCTTGTTCATCTTCATTCTCTGAATCAGAATGTATGACGTTGATCCTTTTACCAGAAGTTCTGCTACTGGCTCTAGAGGCATTTGAATTCCTAGAACTTGATCTAGATCTGTGTACAGATCGAGATTTCGATCGAGAGCGAGACTTTGATCTTGATCGTGATCTGGAACGTTGTTTTGATACTGATCGTGACCTTGATCTTGATCCAGATTTCTGCCTTTTGGCCGACGAACGAGATCTTGAACGGGACTTTGATTTTGATCTAGATCTAGAACGGGACTTTGACTTTGATCTAGATCTAGAACGGGACTTTGACTTTGATCTAGATCTAGATCTTGATTTTGAACTTGCATTTGATCTTGACCTAGATCTTGATCTAGACCTTGATTTAGATTTTGATCTTGACCTTGATTTAGATTTTGACCTTGATCTTGATTTTGAAATTGATCTAATTTTAGATGGGGAACCGGATTTAGACCTCGACCTGGATCTAGACCTTGACTTAGATCTAGACAGGGATCTTGATTTAGATCTTGACCTTGATTTAGATCTCGATCCTGATTTAGATCTAGATCTTGACCTGGATTTAGATCTAGACCTCGATTTTGATCGAGAGCCTGATTTGGATCTCGATCTCGATTTTGACCTCGATCTCGATTTTGACCTCGATCGAGATTTCGATCTCGATGCTGATTTAGAACGTGATCTTGATTTTGATCGAGACCCAGATTTAGATCTTGACCTGGATTTAGAACGGGATCTTGATTTTGATCTAGATCCTGACTTCGATCTTGATCTTGATTTAGCAACCGAAGGTGATCGCGATCTTGATTTAGCAACTGAAGGCGATCGTGATCTTGATTTCGCAGCTGAAGGCGATCGAGATCTTGATTTTGCAAGCGAAGGGGATCGTGATCTTGATTTCGCAGGCGAAGGGGATCGTGATAGTGATTTTGCAGCCGAAGGCGATCGTGATCTTGATTTCACAGGCGAAGGCGACCGTGATCTTGATTTCGCAGGCGAAGGTGATCGTGATCTTGATTTTGCTGCTGAAGGCGATCGTGATCTTGATTTTGCAGCAGATGCCGATCGTGATCTAGATCTAGATTTTGATTTTGCAGGAGAAACTGATCGAGACCTTGATCTTGACTTCGATTTTGCAGCCGAGGCTGATCTAGATCTAGAACGTGATTTTGATTTATGCCTCGATCTTGATCGAGATCGTGATTTAGATACTGATCTAGATCGACTTTTTTTACTTCTATTAGATAACTGAGAGCTCCTTGATCGAGATCTGGATCGTGAACTCTCCTTTGACCTTGACCGGGCAGATCTCTTGGAATCATTTGAAGCTGATCTTGAGCGAGAACTTGATCTTGAACTTTTACGATTTAAAATTTTAGTTTCGTTAGTAGGAGATGGTGATTTAGACTTTCTTGAACCTGATCTTGATCTAGATTGCATTATTCTACTAGGACTTGATTTAGACTTTTCAGAACTTAATTGTTCATTATCACAATCCATATCTACATTTGAATTTAATGACTCGTTACCATAATTAAATACATCAACTTTTGAATCTGTGGAAGACCTGGCAGTAAAAAAATTTAACAATATATTTTATGTTGACAGTTACAATAAAATGTATAGACATTTAAATAAATAAAATAACAAATATCTGTAGTACAAACAGGTTTTCCTGTCTTCTTTCTTTTAGAAAAATTTAATATTAAAAAAATGTATTGAACTCACGTCATTAAATCTGTCATCTTGTCTTCATTTTCATCAATTTTCACAGAATCATTTGTTATCGATGTCAAACCATCAGTATCATCTGAAAATATTAAATAATAATCTTATATTTTAAAATTCTTTTTCTATCTATTCATGACAGGTTTTAATTAACCATTTACTGTAAGTATTATTTGAATTATTTTGATATCAATATTTAACAAAATTTCATAGATTATCAAGATTACACAATAAAGTTCTTATTATGGTGATCATTAAATCATTAAATAGTTCTAATTGTAATAAAAGCTTCAAAAATAATATAATACTAAATAAAATTCTGTATTATTTTCATATAAGCATATTACAATAATGAAGAAGTAGGAATAAATTTGCATTTATATTAATGATATTCTTTAAAATAACCTATAATGTAAGTGTACAAGTTTGGTTAATATTAATTAAAGATCGCTAACCTTACATTTTGACTTATAAAAAAGTAGCTATAATATATTATGGTACATAAAAGACTGAGCTTTAAATTACCAGTACTTTTATTAATTGTATTCTTATAAATTACCTTCTATAAGATACCAAATAATTTTTACTTTTCAATATATTGGCAATATGCGATTTAGTAGCCTTTAGAAATTATAATTTTCTTTAAGACCACAGGCATTAGTGAACATGCGTAATAAAAAAATTGAATTTTTTCCTTTCACTGATTTGGATATATTTATTAGTAATAAAGGGTTGAAAGGAAAAATATTGATACAATTTTTTTTAAATATAATATATATTTTCAATCTGTACTTCTTATATTATATTTTATTGTCATACCTATATCCATAATTCTCGATGGTTTTCGATAGTAGTATACTTATTTTAATAACTTCTATTTCTATTTTTATAGAATGAAATTAACATTAATTCTCTTATTAATAATAAAAAAAACATTAATTCTCTCCTTTCCGTTATTACTTGTTTATACTCATTCCTTACAAAGCGTTGCTGCGTTAAGCCAGTTAACGTGTATACAGGTATTGGTATAGTAAAAGAAGAAACAAGAAAAAGGATTTCTTAGTTTCAGTAATTCATACTTTCAGAACCGTGCAGAAAATGGAATAGGAACATGCAACATTTATATATAAACATATGTCAAAATATTAATTAGTAACTTAGTAGACCTGATCTCTGATAACATATTATATTAATCAGTTAAATATTTTGCCTGCAATTGAACAACAAATACTGTTCAAATAAAGTATATACTTTTCAAGGATGTTTGTCCGAAACTTAATGCGTTTCGCAATTTAGTTATTGTAGGTAAGCCCTAGTGACATACTCCCCTGTCCCCTATATAAAAGCTTGACGCTTGGGTGCGGCCATATGTCTTTTAAAAATGGCGTTAAAGCTATCGTATTAAACTTTCTTATTGGTGCTCTATAGGAGGCGTAGTCGCATACTTGTGAATATAGCGTATAAGTTTTGGAGAAGAACAACACTGCGTCCTGTCAAAAAATATTAATAGAATATAAATAATTAGTAAATCAGTAAATGGCAATCATTATATAGTACCTTAATATAAATCTACATATATACGCACTTCAGTTTTACACAACGTAATTTAACGTCGAATATAAATAATTTAGAAATTCTATTTACTATACATATAATGTTTGATAAATGTTAGAGTTGTCTATTTAGATTTATTTATTACCTATATGCAAGTATATTTGTATGTATACATAAGAGACTAAATTCTTAAAAAGGTTACACATCTTTTTATAAATATAGTATTTTTTATTAATGCAATTTAATGGAGCATGTAATTGCGTGCACTGTGTTTTACTATATTTAGTTTCTACTTTTTATAATGTTTAATTCTTATTGTTGTGCATTGATTGTAAAAAGCTCTTCAACTTTAATGTTATAAATATACTGATTAATATACACAATGGTGTACATGACAACATTCTTATTTGTAATACTTATATTTTGATATATTTTAATATTTTGCTGTTTTACACAGTTTCCAAAATGTGTAACACAATTTTAATTGATTATGAGTTGCATAAGCAATTAAGTAAAATAAACAAATAAGTTTTTTGCTACAAATAAGTTTTGCTGGTAAACAACCATCTAAAAGATTTAAAAACTTAGATCTCTAAAAAGAACTATAAAATTATAAATCGAAACATTTTATAGTTAACATCTTAATATTTATTTGTATATTCTTACCTGTAAAAATATTGACAACTATCTTTTATTTCAGTAGGAGTAATTTTTCATCAAAATGTCTGACTGCACATCTTTACAAAAACAAGGAAATCCATACAAACTTGTGGATAATTCAAGAGAACACAAGAAAGGCATCATTGCATCTTCCTTAATTGACTTAATAAATATAGCTCGTACTCGTTTTTCTATCCCACCTAAGGCTAATCTTAAAATAGTTTTAGAACAAGATGGTAAGATGATTATAATTAGTTTAAATTTTATTGTTTTTGACATTTTTATTTATTTATTTATTTAAATGATTCAACGGACTATATAGTCCTTAAGTACAAAATGAAATCTGAAGATAATAATAGGCTAAAACTAATATAAACTTAAAAATTAACTTAAAATCTATATGTAAACGATCTTAGAGAATTTTTAAATGGTCCGATAAGACAAATTGATGTTACAAAA
Source organism: Sycophila quercilanae (assembly GCA_035582995.1). Lineage (NCBI taxonomy): Eukaryota > Metazoa > Arthropoda > Insecta > Hymenoptera > Eurytomidae > Sycophila > Sycophila quercilanae. Next base: position 9,992 of record JAWWEP010015594.1, on the reverse strand, counting down.
CTAGGCAATTTACATTTGTTTACTATTTAATACACTGGCACTAAATGGCACTAACTGGTACTATCCAGTTTCTTCTAAAATTACATAATAATGACCTAAAATTTTACAATAATTTTAGTTTTCGTTAAAGAATGTAATGTCTGTAACATTTTCAAAACGTATTATATTAAATAAATTGAATTACTCTGCTTACTGTTAGGTACTGAAGTAGATGATGAAGAATATTTCGCTACCCTAGAAAAGAATACAATTTTAATGATTTTATGTGAAAATGAAAAATGGATGGCTGCTGAGAAACGAAAACCATCACATTATATTGTTCTTGATGATACTGATCATGGTAGTAAAAATCGAAGCATTTCAAACAGTGATGACATGAGCAAATACAGAGTTAAAGTAGGATCACTCCTCTCTTCTATACACAATGAACCTTCACATGTATCACTTTTGGCAGGCAATGAATTAGAAATGCTTAGTGATATGGACCCCGACAGTGTAGCTGATATTGTTTCAGATAGGTGAGCTTTTTTATTCATGGATGCAATTATTTTTAATAATTACAAAATATAAATGCTACATACGAGTATTTTTTTTAGCAATTTTATTGCATTTTATTGATTATTACAAAAAACTATATTTTCAGGCTATTTCTTGAACAACTAAAAGAAGCATCAGGTAGATTTTTAGCAGATAAACGCCAAGTACAAGAATCCCTTGCTCTTTTGCACATGTTTTCAAGTAAAGCAGAAACGGAACAAACGTAGGTGATGTGGGGTATCGGCTCTACTCCATTAGCGTATATGTATCGACTGAACCGTTGCATCATTTATAACAATCGGAAGTTGCAACAAATGAAAATTTTTTTTAGACTTAAACATATTTAGTATTGTTTTTAATATTATAATATAAAAAAATATAAAAAAAAAATTTGTCATCCAAGATATTGTACCCGAATTATCCAATTTATTATTAAATTGTGAATATTATTTTCATGTATATTTATTGCAATTCCATATCGTTTCTTATAAAATCAAATCATATAATTTGGTTTCCAAGATGGTAACGGTTTTTATTTTTTTTATAATTTTTATAAGCAGTATTGATACAGAATATCTAATATAGTTTCCAAAAAAAAAAGTATTCAGGTAAAAGATACGAGATTCAATAATATATATCGGAGGAAAAGATTTGGTTTTTTGTAAGGATGAAATAAAGAGTTAAATGAATTTAAAGTAATCTTTTATCTTAATATAAAAAAAGATTTATAAACATTTATGGAAGGTTCTATACAACTTATTACGCAATACTTTTTACATCGATAGTACATTTTTGACATTTTAAGTAAATTCTAAAAATGAAATTACCACAAAATATTGTGGTATACAATTGATAAAGTAATTGGTGCAAATTAAAATACTTATAAAATTATACCTCTTTTATAAATATTTAACATGTAAGTCTTGTATCATATAATAAGTTAAGATAGATAAATTAGTTTTCCTGACATTTAAAAGCGGCTAAAATCATTTATTCAATATTTTATTACCAATTATATTAATTCATGAAGATTAAGGCAATAATAATAACAATAAGATTAATAATTACAATAATAATAATAATGGTGATGTGATGATCATGATGGTGATAATGGCGATGATAATAATATTAATAATAAAGTTTACAATTTAATAAATGTTAGCATATCATTTAAATGACAGCGCTTTGTCATAAAGTCATTAATTGCTGCGCGCGCACGTCGGGGCGCGAACACAGACTTTTTATCTCGAAATCCTTCGAGGATCTCGCAGATGACATTATTTTATCACAGAAGCCCGTTTTCTTTTTTTATATTTTATATCTTTTTTATTTCTTTACATATACGTATAAATTTTGGAGGAGCGAATATTTTGTTGAGCGCTTCTCTTGATTAGTGAGGCGATGCGCAACACTAACCCGTTAGCATTGTAAATTTGGAGTTGATGATCGCTCCGCTAATATGAAAGGAGTCGTCATTTTGCACAGTATGGCACGCTATTTAATATTTTTTTTTTATCTGTACAAGACAAAATTTTTTAGAGATTGAAACTCTATCACTTAACCATTGTGTAAAATAAATAAGTAAAGTAAAAGGGGATAATAATTTGTTTGAATGGGCGCAGGAGAAGATTCAGTGATTTTTCCGGGGCTTCTTTCTATGTACAGGAGCATTTAAAGCTATAGGAAAGTATGCGATTCTTGAAAGTCTAAATGAAATGTTAATGTCAGTCCCTTGTTAAAAAGGCATCATTTCTCAATATCTCGTATACGTGCTCGCGAGTCAAAATCATGATGCTTCACTATTTTTTCATCTCTCCAGGCACGCGACTGATCTGATTTATAGCTAAAGTAGCCAGTAGTACGGTCGGCCGAGGTATCACATAGCTTGGGCAGCTTCTCGGGGAAAACTATTTACAGGTTGAGGAGTCGCCCGGAGCTCGGGGAGTTGGTAGATCATAAGTCGTTACGCAGATCACAGCCACTCGGTAAGACAGCCACCGAACCATACAACGACAATGGGCAGGAGGTAGGTGGTGAGCGCTCGAGACAGCGACATGTGCTGTTTCCGAGGCGTTGCGCCATTGTCCACGGGCGTTTCAGTGGCATTCGGAGGACTCGGCGGACTCACGGGTTCCTCGGGTCGCAGGGCTGGTCCCTCCGTCGTCACCTCAAATTCGCTACCGCGTTCCTTACCCGAGGCGGGTGAGCTCGGGACTTCCGGAACGGCCGTCGCTCCCGTCGTTCCTGCCACGCTCGTCGGCTCGTAGCCGCTGCCTTCCTCGGCGAAGCCGTCCTCATCGTCGGTGATCGGATCTAGGCCACCGGCACCCGAACCGCTGCCTGAAGACCAGCTTTCCTCTGTGTCGATCCAGTCGACGTCGTGCCCGTTGAATGCAGAGCGCAGCCTATTGCTGATACTGGTCAGCGCGAATATCTGCTCCCGAACGATTGCGGTGCGTGTACCCGAAGCTCGAACCTCCGGGTTCATGCTTTGCGATTCACCATTCGCTGACAGTGGATAAGTGTACCTGTGGACAATAAAAATTTATATTAAATACTTGCAATAAATTATGGCTTTTTAACGAAATGGTAGATGTAAATGAAATGCAGAAAAACTTTTTATAAATTTATAATGAATCTCTATTCGGCAAAACAATATGACTTTCCCTTGCGAGATTTATTTACTTTAATTAAAAGAAATTATTTGTTATTCAAAACGCCTGGATATTTATTTGATCAATAACAACACGAATATACTAAATAAAACTTTTAAATAAAAAGTGATGCACAATAACAACACGAATATACTAAATAAAACTTTTAAATAAAAAGTGAAGCACGTACTTGTCGACGTGCGTGCCGTTCCAGCAATTGTGTGTATTGCTTGGCGGTACGACGAGTCCATCGTTGCACAGCTTGTACGGCAAATAGAGCCAGAACTGCCTTGAATCCCTAATGCGCTGTTTGATTTCCTTGACTAGCTTATCGAGTACGGCACTCGAAGCTCGCTCCTCCTCCTCGTCGTCGTCCTCTTCCTCGTCATCCGATGTCTCGGGTTCGTCGTCAAAGCTCAGCGACGTCTGCTCGTCGAGCTCCTTGCGGCTACGTCGCCGGCGGCCCAGCACCGGCCTACCGCATCCCGTGAACACTCGCTGAGACACGTCGTTGCTGCTCTCTTGGAAATTCATGATCGCCTCGGAGATCTTCAGATTGATCGGCCTGACCAGCATCTCGATGTTGAAAGGCCCGAGGAGCCTGTCTGCCACCTTGTCCACGGCCTCTGCAAGGGAACAGATAAGTCGTAGGGCCTGAAATTCTCGTTCGAGAGAGAAACGCGGCGCTTTCTTTCTCTCTTACCGACGAAGTGATTCCAGTCGGCGTCGAGGGCCGCGTGCTGAGCCAGGCAGCCCTTCATCACGTTCTCGCACATGTCGTTGCAGGCGAGCACGTTCCCGGGGATCCCGCTGCAGGAGGGACAAGCCGTCATGCGCGTCAGCGCCGATGCGCAGTCTCCCGAGACTTTCAGCTGAAAATCAAACAGAGATCATTGTTAAGAACGTGTAATGATCATTGTAAAGATGTAATTATCATTATCATGTAATTATCATCGTTTAAGAACGTGCACTCTATTATCGGATGAAGTCATAATGCTGCGTCAATTCTGGAGTGTTTACCTGCTGCATATTTTTGAGCACGTCCGCGGCGACTTGCAGAGCCTGACTGAAGGCCCGCGTCGCTATAAACGAGCGTTTTATCTGCACGCCCAGTTTTTGTGGCACATCACCGAACGGCCTCATCTCCTTCATGTGGTGACCCACGCACTCGAGGTACTTATTGTCAAATTTGTACTGGCTGTTCAACACCGTGAACATCTTCTGGTAAAGCGTATTGAAAAAAGTGTCCATCACGTCGTCCAAGTCCACCTGTTTCAAAGGAATCATTAATCAATTAGAATGAGTGATATACGTCAAATTTATTTTTAATTTATCTTCGAATATTGATGGAACTTACGGAACCCTTAGTGTAGTACACCTCCAATTCTCGAAATAGATCGACGAAAACGTAAGCGTTTTGCTCGTACAAAATACCGTAAGTCTTCTTAAACATTTCGTGGAAGCTTTTTTTACTCGTCTTTAGTAAATCGTTGAAGAACTCTGTAAATAAATAATGAGAAGCATTAACATTAAAATTTGTCACATTTCTTCGATATATTTATTTTGATAAAATGGATATTCCATTCTGGTTAACTTAATTAAATACTTAACTTTTTTTAGTAATTTAATTAAATAATTTATTTAACATTTCATGGGAGCTTTTTTACTTTTTAATATTTTTTCGTTATATTTGATAAATTAGATATTCCATTGTCTCTTTAATTTTATTAAATAATTATATTTTTAGTAATATCATTAAATATAACTTATATTTAACAAAAATTCGTCAAGATTAAAAATTGTTTAAGATAAAATAACACGTCCGTAATTTTCCTGCTGTAGACTATAGCGAAGACAAACTATATATCCGTGCTTTATCTCATTTAACATGAAGATGTGAATTCTGAACAAAGAGAAGAGGCTTTTTATGGATCATTAAAATAATCGAAAGGAATATCAAGGTCTGATATTAATCTTCATTGAGAAAGGAAAAGATCGAAGGAGCGCAGGAATACAAAAATCAATGTAGTCAATAATTTACCGTGAAATCTGGTGGCCCTCGTGCTCAAGACGTTCTGTAGGCGTTGAAGAGTATCCTTAGTTGCTTTGTCGTGCTTATCACGAGCCCTGGCCTGAAGTCGTGTCTCCATATCTGCCGAGCAGCACACCTCCCCGCCGCTACTTATGCCTCCGCACGTTTTCAGTTCCCTTGCTGCAACAAAAAAACAAATCAATATCGTGTTAATATGAGAAAAATATTAAATTATTAAATTATTAATTTATTAAACTGAGATCTTCGTCCGATCTTAATTAAATGATTTTTAATACTTTATTTTACCAAGTTAAGTTACAGAGCTAAGTTATACTGTTTAAAAAAATTTATAATTTGCTTCTTTTTCAAAAGTATTAAATCTTTAACGGATGTAAAATGAGCTTGGAATGTTTCATCAAAATTGCTTGTTCCTCCTCTCATTACAACCACTTTCAACGTTAAAAGGACAAAGAAGACCCTGGAATTAAAATACATACTACATACCTACAAGTTTACAAAGGCCAAACACAAGGCCCATCATGATTAGATAACGAAAAAAGTACAATGAAGAATAACGAACGTTTAAGCTACAGATATTCCCCAGAATAAATTATTTATTAAAAAGGAAAAAGTAATGATTAGTTAATGATGAAGTAAAAATGTCTTAATTAAAAAGATCATTTTAAAGGCATCCAATGGAAAAAGGAAAAAGCGCAGTTAAAGGAATTCACCGAGAAAAAAGGAAAAAGAAAATGGAATATACTGGTATTAGTTGAATTGTTTGATGCTGCACGGGGCAATCCGAGGCTAAGTGAGGATTTCTGCTGCATGCAGGTTGCTGGCACGCTCCTGGCGGTCAGGTATGTGCGGCTCGCAGACAAAAGAAAGGAAAAAGAAAAGGAAAGAAGCGAGAAGTGACCACCGGCGAGTAATCGTGCCTCGGCGAGCGTGGAGGGACCAGAAGAAAGCGAGACAGAGGCGAACTAATGAGTGTAATGGGCGCAGAATAAACAACGTTATTGAAGCTGGATCTTGCGCCCGCCGTGCAATGTCGATATTTCAAACCTCCCCACCTGAGAGCTCCCATTTTTTTTTTGTATACCCCCGCCTTCCCCCTTTCTTCCGGCCATGAAATCGAACCGATCGCCGATCGATGCACCATGGGCTAAACGAAATAAAAAAAAGAACTACCGAGTTTCGTGGGCCTCGTATAAAGCCGAAAGGGGTGGAAAAAATGATATTTCGTCGACTCTAAGTAACGAAGGTGGGCAAGATTTTTATAAAGCGAGCTCCGAAAGGAGGAGGAATAAGGAGTGCACGGTTCACATATTCGGTAGTGACGAGCCAGCGGCGTACTTCAAAGCATACCACGCGTGAGAGTTGGAAGGGGGCGAGAGAGGGACTGCAACCCAGACGGCGTGGGAGAGTTCGGCGCGGCCGAGGACTGACCGGCGATGGTGCTCAACTTCATTTGGCCGCGCGCGCAGGTGAGACGCGATACCTACAACGGGGCCGCACGTGACTTCTAAGGCTCCCTTATTGACTCATCTTGCTTCGACTTAACGACAATCCTCTCAGTCCATTTCTAGCCACTCGACAGCTTCCTCCATTTATTGACGGACCCAATAAAATCCATAGAAAATACAAGCACTGGCTCCCTTTATATTCACCTGGAGATTACCCCGGGGAAATCCCCTCCTTTCATTTAATACAGTAAAACTTTTATTACTTTTTTTTACACCGATTAAAGGCTAACTTTGCCCATTGTGCGCAATTAGCGTTAAATTATTGGAGCACTGCTGTTATATATACACGTAACGTTTGATGCTATCGCGTTGGATTTATTGAGGGAGAAATTAAATCGCAGAGTGCAAACGGCTCGGTTGCAATTGTATTCTTAATTCTTGCCAATTGTGTCGAATTAATGCCGTGTGAAATGTTCTTTCGCAACTATTATTAGGCTTCCGCAGTTCCGCGACTGTCCTCGACATTAGGCGCGCGCGCGATATAATTAAACCATTGCTCGATCTCAACGCGGTCGTTGCACTTCGCGCGCGCGCTCGCTCACTCCGCTTACACATTTGCGATCATTCGTCAAATTATAGTAATACCGCGAAAAGTAGCCGCGAGTGCAACGATAAATTTAATCGCGATTCAATGAAAATTTATTTCGTCTGGATCCTAATTTTAGAACGTACAATCTTCTTCGTTTGCCATTTTAGATTATATAAATGTCTTCGCAATTGTTCATTCGTATATTTCTTTTATTGTTAAATATAAATAAGTGCATGACGATTGAACTGTTACGTGTAGATAAAAAATGTGCAACTCACGGAACAATTGGTTTTTTATTTGTCTTTTCATCAAGTATTAATAAAAAGGTTTTTTTGTGCAATTTCTAAAGATTTTACGAGATTTTTTTGTACAAGGCCCAACCCAAAAACCCAACAAGGGACTGCCCCCCCCCCCCCCCTGAAATTGATGCTCTGTGGATAAAGATTATTGCAATGAAATATTATATCCGGACATACGATACATGAAACAAAATTGTGATTCAGGGACACATAAGCGTGAACGAGTTAATCGATGAATGAGAGTACTCTGTAAATTACGAAGCTGAACCACTCGATATACATAATGGGGTCGTGGGATTGTGCTGAACTGCTACATGAATGCATATCGGAAGAAGGAACAAGAACAAGAACGGAAAGGAAGGTACCAGTTGCCGTCTCTCTCTCTCTCTCTCTCTCTCCCCGCCGTCTTTTCTCCCCTCTTTCTCTCCTCTCTCTCTCTCACTCTACTACCTTCCTCCTTCTTTCTCTCTTTCTGCGGTCAATGAAAAAGAGAGAGGTAAAGAGCATTTTCTTTCTGCATTGACCACATTCCTCTCCCATGGAAGCTACTCAAGAACGTTCGGATGAACTTGAGTACACTTGCTGGCTGAATTTCTACCTTCCAAACTTCGCTTTTCAACTTTTGCTTAACAATGTAATATTCTAAGCCTTTTCTATGTTTATTTCCTGCGATTTTTACACTTATTTCAGCTAAAAAATTTTCAAAAATGACATATGCAGTTTCAAAGATATTAAATAATAGTTATTATGTAATCCATAAATATAATATTATTTTAATTTTAAGAGTATATGTATAGTTCTGTACTTTAATAAATTAAAGATGATGGGTATATGCACCGAAACAGGTCGCATGATTAATTTATTTAAACTCTTTTACTCTTCCTATATCCCAACAAGCAGCACTTTTACACTTTTATTATACGGTCATAAATATTTTTTAGCGGGGGCTATATTTGAGAGAAAAAGTAAGGTATATTGTCCTAACATAAAGTATCTACTTAGATAATATTTACCGAGAAGCGCAAAAATTTCTTTGAAGTTTTATTTCTCCTGGCTAAATAAATATACACCGCGATTTCTCCGCTATTCATTTTGTAAACAAATTTCCGCGATATTAAAAAGCCGCGATTTTTTAAATCGAGATACCACGTTCGATGTACAAAATATCTACACGTAATGATGTATTTTAGATTTTCATCTTAGTTACATGAAAAACGTTTCTCAAATTCTACATATTTGAGGCTACATGGCACCGAACGAACGGTTCGATGGTGCAATTTTGCCAGTTTCACCATTTTAACGTGTGTCAGTAACTGTTCTTTTGATGTACGATACAATAATAATGTGCGACGGCTTTCCGGCAAGAATAATAGGTAATACTTTATCCAAGTCCATTATTTTTTGGCGTAAGGAGGAATTTAAGCCAGGCTTTAAATTGAAATTATTTATGAGTTCAATTTTAGAATCTGTTTCGTAAATAATGTATCGTGCCGCTTCTAGCACGTGTTACGGATTTGTTTACACTTGCGCCGGTATCTTTCGTGAATGCACGCACTGAGCGATGTCTATTTTTAAACGTCTTTATTTAATCCGAATAAAATTAGCCTTTGTTTCTTAAATCAAACTGTATCCATAGTGCTATATCGATCTTTTCGCTGCTGATCATTTTCAGCCAGAACCAACATCTTAATCTGTCAGCGCAATTAAACCGGATTTTATTCACGCTTAAATTACGCCTCCCCGTCCTTTCGGAGCGCTATTTCTATACGAACACGACAAATCGACTTAGGCATCGACTAGTCATTAGAACCGATACTTTTGTAAAAAGAAACTTTTTCATTGTACCGTATAAAGGAAAAACGTAAGGCCAACAAACGGAGGGGGGAGCCGCAGAAGGGTGCAGGAAAAGTTGAAGAGTCTTGCTTAGGTCCGATCGGACCGATAAGCCTTACACCGACAATACTGCACTTTAAATAGCGGCAAGTTTTCTTTGCGGAGCGGTGCACGCCGTTGAGAAATGCATCGCAGGGTTTTAAGTAAACGCAAGCTGCGATCGTGAGGCACCACAGCCCAAGCTCCAGGTAATGTACAAATATCTATTTTAGGAATGGCAGCTTCCTTTTGAATCCTCGTTTTTCTCTGGTACATGCCTCTTTCTTTACTCCAAACCAATTTTTGTTTACTTAGAAATTTAAAAAGTCGCCGATGTATTCTATAGTGCTACATTCTATAGTGCACTCTTGACTTCTTGCTCTATTAAGTTACAAAATAAACTGTAAGATTATTTCCTTTTTTTCTACTAAAAAAAAGTATTGTAAAAATTGCTATCTGAGAACGTGCACTGAGAAAAAAAAACAATAATTTTTGCTGAATAAAATAGGAAATTTTACTATAATTCATGGCAACCCGGGGACA
>JAWWEP010015573.1:0-18422 GCA_035582995.1 Sycophila quercilanae | reverse complement strand
TTTTTCTTCTACCGTGCAATACCAAGGCAAGATCTGGGTACCGCTCGCCGTCATCTCCGAGGCATATCACGACCGAGCTTTAACAAGCCGGCCATCGAGGCCGAAACAACCGTCAATTTTCGGGACTCTGAACACAGCCTAAAAACTGTGGTCAGCCGGCGGCCCGTTACTGAGCAACAAATTCAGCGGGAGCTCGCCTCTGGGCTGAGGGCCGATTTAGCGTGGCTAACGGAAGAAGCTAATAACACCAAGGGTGTAGCCCCGATTTCGCCCATCGGTCGCTCATCTTCGGCCCGAGACACCTTCTTGCCGACGGCAAGCGGGACCATTAACGCTTCCATGTATTTGAAAGAAGCCGTTTACTCCATTCCACCTTTCGTCCGGACAAATGTTTACGCGTTCATCCGCGCCTGCAAAAGGGCGGTGAACTCCATACCTGCGGCCCTCGAAAGGGACGCCCTACGATTGATAAAAATGAAGTTTTTAGATTATACGTATAGCGCCGTCGAAGACATCGATTTTACGTCAATTGACGACTTTGTGAGTAGAATAAAATCCATTTTTACACCGATAGAGACGATTCACCAGCTATACGGGCAGCTGGATTCGCTGCGCAAAAATGAGAGCGAGAATATATTAAAATATAATCAGCGTGCGCTGGACATCCGCAATGCTATCATCGATAAAAGAAAACGCGAGGCAGGTGGATACTTGCCTGGGCGGGAACTAGAGGCAATTGACCGCGAGGTCATCGAAGGATTTAAAGATGGTTTGCCGCCGGATTGGCGCAAAGATTTTTATTGGTTTGAGGGGATGACCCTCCGCGAGGCCTTTGACGAGGCTATCTCCGTAGAAAACCAGAGGAATCGCTACCGCCGCAAGCATGGTCGTGCGGCCGGAGAAAGCTCTTCTAACTTTCAGAGTTTTTCGAACGAACGACAGATCGAAAATCGTCGCGAGTTTGATCCTTGCCGGAATGAGCGCCGGAATGACGGCCGGCCATATGGCGCGCCGCCGCGCGACGAGCGCCGGGGGTACAGCCCAAATAATAGTAATGATAGGAATGATTTTCGCGGCTATAGAGGAAATTACCAGCCGAACAATAATGCGAGGCCGCCGCTCAGAAATGAGTAAGGGGAGAGAGACAGAGAGCCCCAAGCAGGGCCGAGAAACCAGCGTGATCCCTTTATACAGCAGGGAAGTGACCCACGACGGAATGAAGGCGAACAGTTTCAGCCCCGTACCTGCTTTAATTGCGGGCGGAGGGGGCACTTCGTAAGAGATTGCCCAGATCGCCCGGTTCCGGCGGAACCGCGGCAAGAAAACCGCGATCAGGGAAACGATCGGGCCGCTCAGGCGTCGGACGCCGCACGGGCGGGCCGCCCCGAGCGTCCGATACAAGCGCTGACTGTCGCGGAGACGGGATGCTCCTCCCGACAATAGTGCACACCATAAGGGTGGATAATCAAGACATCTTGCCGACGGTCAGAATTATAGCCGCAGATTTCCGTCAACTACAAGTCGAGGCAATGGTGGACTCGGGATCTGAGCTCAACGGGATAAAGAATTCTGCTTTGGAGCCAAGTTTATTAATAGATCAGAGCGCCAAGCATATACTGCGAGGCATCGGAAGTGAAGATCTCGCATCATTCGGGATAGTAGTTGTTGATCTGTACGGAATCCCGACTAGATTTATAGCTGTCGAGGATTCTTTCCCGATGGTGCCCATGGCTATATTAGGCGCGCAATTCTTGCGGGATAACAAGGCGCGCTTGAACTTTTCAGATATGCGTTTAGATTTTGGAAACATTTCGCTGCCGTTTAAAATCGCCGGCACGGCGACCATCCCCGCGAAAAGCCAAAAGAACGTGCAGTTTCCGTTGTCTAATCCGGCCGAGCGACAAAAGGGATATGTCGAGGTCGTAGAATTTGGTTTCGACGCCGAATGCGGCGATCGATTTGTCGAGAATAAAGATGGGTGCGTCACTCTGCCCGTTTACAACCAGGGCAGTGTTGACTTAGAGGTGAATATTCCACGCCTCCATTTGTACAACGAGGAAGAAGCAGAAAATCGCACGCTTCTGATGACCGCCTCGAGTGAACCTTCACCGAGCGAGTGCGCAGATAGCGAATCGTCGAGCCAGGCGGTTCGCGTTGAAAAAGGGAGAAATGAAGATTTGACTGTTTATTTAGAGGGAAATGCGAAACAAGAGATCGCAAAATTTAAACCCGAGGCTCAGGAAGGGGCCGATGTGAAGGAAAAAGAGCAAGTAGATCGGTTAAATTTGTTTTTGCGAAAAAAAGGAAACTCCGAAGGAGCGGAGTCGCGTTAATTTTTCGGGGCAAGCCGTTTCGAGGGTAAACACTATTTTGATGACCGAAGAAGGTAACGAGGCTGCAGTCGAGCCAGTTATTGCGTTCGTTGCTGTTGATGCTGATAATGTTGAGATCGAGAAAGGGAGTGCTGGCGTTGCTGCTGATGCCGCCGTCGCGAGTAATGGGGATCATGATGTTGCTGGGGCATCCGGTGGTTTTGTTAATAAATTTTCTGAATGTAGTCTGGATTCGTTGTTAGATGAATTAATTACGTTCGAACCCGCGGGTACTTTCAATGGGGTTCGGCGTCTGTGCGAATTTTCCGACGAAGAAGAGGGGCATCCGAGGCCCGAGTTAAGTAATGATGAATTTGTTGAAGCTGAAAAGGCGCAGGTGCATACCTCGGTCGTAACGGACGGTAAGCAATCCGGCGGAGCGCAGGGCAAGTCGGGGTCGAGGTCAACTTAAGAGATAGTTGGGAAAGACCTGGCAGACGCTGCGCGGCCGTTAGAAAGGGACGAGGGAGTCCGAGAGGATTGGCCGCAGGCGACAGGTAGCACCGGGGGTGCCGCCTTCTGTTATAGTGTTTTAATGAGGAAAAAATACGCGAATCCATGGAGCAGCGAGAAATCACAAGATACGTGCAGAAAATAGAGGAAAATCTTAAGAATTACGAGGAAAACGGTATAACAATCATCGGCGACATTAAAGAAAGCAGCACCGGCGAAGTAAGCAGAATTAACAGCTTGAAAGACAACTCGATTTTTTCGTATGAATCCGAAGAGTCGAGGCTGCGGGAAGGGCGCGGCCCGAGCTACGTTGACCTCCCGAGGTCGGCAAAGGTATTTCCGGCGAAGTAAATAGAATAAACAGCTTGAGAAGCAACTCAATTTTTTCTTATGAGTCCGAAGATTCTAGGCTGCTGGAAGGGCGCGGCCCAGGCGACATGAACCTCCCGAGGTCGGAAAAAGTATGTCGAGAAATACCGAAAGAACATTTTAACGAGGCCGAGAAAATCCGCCTCCACGCATTAATTGAAAAAGTACACCCAGTTTTTAAATTACCAGGAGAACCTTTGAAGGCTGCTAAGGTAATTGAACACCGAATAGTTTTGAGCGATCAGGTGCCAGTTTATCAGCGGCAATACCCGATCCCGTATCATCTGCGCCAGGTAGTAAGGGACCACGTGCGTGACCTGCTCGAGGCTGACGTAATAGAGGAAAGCGACAGCTCGTACAATAGTCCGCTATGGGTCGTCCGGAAAAAGGACGCGCCGGGCGGCGAAAAGCAGTGGCGAGTCAATGTAGATTTCCGAAAGGTAAACGAAAAGACGGAAAAGTTCCCTTTTCCCTCGCCGTATATAAATGCTTTGCTCGGTTCGCTCGGAGAAGCTCGAGCATATATCGCTGTGGACATGTGCTCCGGGTACCATCAGATTCCGCTTAGGGAGGAGGACCGGCACATCACGGCGTTCTCCACTCCCGACGGACACTATCACTATAAGCGATTGCCGTTCGGCATGAAAAACGCCGGTGCGACTTTTCAGGAACAAGTCAATAAAGTCGTAAAACAAGAAGAAGGCGAATTCGCTTATGTAGATGATATAATAAAGACCGCAAAAGACGCAGACACCTTAGATGAATGATTTATCGACGTCGCCGGACGTTTAATCGCGGCGAATATGAGCTTGCATCCGCGGAAGGCTCAATTTTACCAAAAACTGATCAAATTTCTTGGCCATATAATTTCGGTCGAAGGGATTAGGCCCGACCCCGAAAAGGTCGCAGCGTTGCAAAAATATCCGTCGCCCAAAATGCCGACCAACGTCAAGCAATTTTTAGGTGTGACCGGCTATTATCGACGGTTCGTACCTGGATTTTCCAAGATCGCTCGTCCCTTAATGGACTTCTTGGAAAAGGAGGCAGAATTTAGATGGACTAACGCCCAGCAGGCGACATTTGATGAAAAATTTTTTGTGACAGCTGATGCGTCGAGTTACGCAGTCGGCGGTGTTTTATTGCAAAAGCGAGGCGATGCTGATTGGCCGGTGGCTTATGCCAGCCGATTGCTAAAACCACCCGAGGTGAAATATAGCACGATCGAGAAGGAACTCTTCGCGCTCATGTACTCGACTGATCAGTTCCAATTCTGCCTGTTAGGCAGGGAATTTATATTTTTAACGGATCACCGTCCGTTTATTTGGCTTGATAATATAAAAGATGCAACATCGCGTTTGAAGAAATGGAGCTTCAAAGTGCGCGAAAAATATGAGTTTACCATTCAGTATGTACCCGGAAAATCCACCTATGTAGCGGATGCGCTGTCGCGTAATCCGCCGCTCGCCATCGAGGCACTCAGAAAAAGAGAAGAGCTCGCTAGCAGTAGCTCCGCCTTTACGAAATCGCTGGAAAGGAAAAGGGCAAAGGGAGGCCCGGAAATAATTTATGAGATAGGCGAATTCCTCGCCGTGCTAAGTGAAGACAATAGTTTTTACCTGTGCTGCGCGGCTCAAAACATTCGCGCCAACAGCACAAAAATACAAATAAAATGGCTCTCGTCAGTTGGAGAAAAAGGAGACTTGTACGAATACGTTTATCCGGACACCATCGAATTCGGTTGCATCTCAACAAATGTGCGAATGCGAAAACTCAGCTTCGGAAAATATTTCTTTTGGAAGCAAGGAGCGCGCACGAGTGCAAAAGATTGTAAAGGAGTCTTTGGCGACCATAGCGGCCAATGCTCGAAAGGCTGACGACCCGCCACTCACAATGACCGAGACCCCGGATGAATCCGAGGTACCTGCGCCACAGAGGCCGCCGACCCCCGAAACATCTGACCCGGCGAACGCGCCGATGGAATGGTCGGATCCCGCCACCGAAAATAGGCATAATTTAGATGCGTCGATGTCTGGAATCAGTGACCCGATATTTACACCCAGCCCTCCGCCTTTCGCAGCTGAAAGGGAGAGCCGAGGTGCCCTCACGCCGCACGAGACAGAGGAGCTTGACCTGGAAGACTTTGGTCCTTCTGTCAACGGAGAGGTAAATCGAGGAGACGCCGCTCCGCCGCGAAGAATCGCGCGGAACGTCGTCGAACTCCGTGACCGATTTCTTTTCGCCAGAGATAATCTTGCTTATTTCGTAACAATGAAAAATCAGCCTCTCTGCAGGGGTGCTAACGGGTTAGCCGAGGCAGGTAAATTGCCTGCCCTTGCGGACTTAGCGCTGGGCGTGGCACGCCCAACTGCCGAAGGGAGGAAGTATTTAATTGCATTGACAATTAAAGAAAATTTACACATTCGAGTTGATCCGGACATAATGGCGAGTGCTCTGCAATCTTTAGTAGACGCTGCATTAGAGCTCAACTTAATGACTATTAGATTGTCGAAGACAATGGAAATCGATGACCTTTCGTGGAAAGATACTCGTCTACAAAAATCTCGTTAATACGCCTGACCCGGAGGTCCGAGAAACAATTGTAAGGGACACTCATTGTTCCCCGATTAATGGACATAAGGGAGTCAATAAAACATTCAAGAGATTGCGGCAGCATTACGTATGGCCTAACATGAAGCGCCAGGTGCAAGAATTCATTTCGCGATGCGCGACCTGCCAGCGCATGAAATTAGATCGTCAAAAGGTTCGACAGCCGATGGTCATCACAGACACCAGCGGCGTATAAGCTTCGATAAAGTGGCCATGGATATTGTCGGCTCTTTCCCGCCTACGAGCAACGCGAATCATTACGTGCTTACAATTCGAGATTTGCTGACTAAATATAGTCTCGCGATTCCTTTAAAGGGAATTTCGTCGATCGAAGTCGCGGACGAGTATCTAAAGTTTTTCGTGTTTACATTTGGCGCGCCAAAGATAGTATTAACGGATCACGGCCCGAATTGCACTAGCGCGTTAATTAAAAATGTCGCGCGTATGTGCAAGATGCGTACGTGCACAACTACCGCATTCCGCCCCCAGTCTAACGGATCTATTGAGCGAATGCATCATAGCTTCAAGGAGTGGATTAAGGTCTATTCAGATAAAATAAAACGCTGGGACGAATGGTGTAGTTGCGCCACGTTTTCGTACAACACCAGCGTGGACGAAGGGACGAAGTTCACGCCGTTTGAGTGTATTTTTGGCCGGCTCGCGCGCGTGCCGTCGGAACACGAGCTGATAGAAGAAAATATACCTGAGACGTACGGAGATTACGTGACGCGTTTGCGCGATCGTTTAGCTGAAATTCATGAACTCGCGCGCGAGAATTTAATTGCCGCGAACACCGATCTAAGGGAATTACGATCGCCGATTAAATCCGTGCACATTCGAAGTGGGAGATCGCGTGATGCTCATCTCCGAGCCGAAGCGCAGAAAATTCGCGTCTGAATATTCCGGGCCGTATCGTGTATTGGAGGTACTTGACGACGGGAGAAATATCAAAATAAGCTTTAATGATGGGGAAAGGATTGTACATCCGAATAAACTGCGTAAAACGCAATTAAGAAGCGAAGGAGAAAGTAGTAGTCCGGAAAGCGGCGACGTACATGCGACGTCATCTAACAGCGAGACGCAGTAAAAGAAAGAAGAGGCGAGAACGAAGGCCTACGAGCGGTAAATCTGCTCGGCTGTGCACGCAGGATGCATCGCCTAAAGGGATGAAGGATTTATTGGGGAGGGCAATTCCTATTATTGTTGGCCTTCCCAGTGTTCGCCCACGTTGTGCTGTTAGGCATTTTGTTGTTCAATTATTAACAACTGTTTGGGTTTAATTTTTTGTTATTCGCGAAAGTTTACGATGAATGTCATTGTTGACCTTCCGATTCTCAAAAGCTAGCGCTTAGAATATCTGCGGCTTGACGCGTAGAGTGTACACTTCAGTAAGGCATAGACTGATCCTGCCTTATGTAGAGTTCCTCTTTTTACTTTTAGTGCTTTATTGCCCTTTTTGACAGCGGCGACTCTTTTTTTTTGGGGGGGGGGGACCTTTGACCCGCCCTCGGACTTTCCTTTTTTTTGAACCTTTTGGTAATGGCACGATGCCGCGTTCTGCGTTCGCCTCATGCCGACGGCTGCGGCGCGACACGCACCTTTTTTTTCTCTTGGTGCGAGGATAGACGCTAAAGGCGAGCTTCACTTTCCAATTCAATTGAGGATACGGTGGCCCTTGCCGCATCGACGCGCGGGACGATGTTGTTTTTATCCCGAACGTCGACATTGGCTCCGTGCTTAAGTGCGATTTTGGGTGAGCCACCTAATTTCCGGACTGCTCCTGCGGCACTCGACAAAGTCGCGCCGTTGCGGGAGATCCGTTTCATTTTCCTCCTTCTCCTTGTCTCGCTTTGGACAGGTGAGAACCCCGCCTCTGGGTTCGGAAAGGCAAAATTCCCAATTCATTAAGATGCTAAATTTCTCCCCTCCTAATCCTAATCGGAGGTGTGCACCGTTGAAAAGGCCGGCGACTTCACTAAATCGGTTCGCGCTGATTTTTCTTCTCTCAGGCAAGTCGGCACTGGACCCGTGCTTGGGTACGACCTCGGGTGTCGCCTTTGCCCCTTTTATTTCCTTTTATATTTTTTTCGCCTCGGCCGAGGCACGCAAAAATTCCGCCGCGCTACTAACATGTGGTCCAAAGCTAAGCTTTCCCGTCCTATTCCAGATCCGGGGAGACTGGCGCGTGGACGTTCCGCTCGCCCTAATAGGGGAAGGGAATTTCCACGTCTAGCGTACGATGTCGAGGCAGTGTCTCACGCCTAGGAGCGACGGTGGAGCTCCGGGATTCCTTCCCTTCCAAATTTCCCTTCTTAATGCCATCATAATTTTGGGATAATAATCTCCTTATTCCTTCAAGTCCGCTTTCTTTTCGAGCTGTCGGCAGCTCATGTAGCTCATCGTTTACTCCAAAATTCTTATCTTTTTTGGGTTAGTAGAAGCGCGCGTGCGGCGAAATTTACATACGTAGACTGGCACCCTGGTTTTTATGTATGTACGGGCGTGCAACTTCGGAGTATCGCCGGGATAACGGCGGCGGATGAGTGGTCAAGGGCACCACGTACTTACAGGAGAGGTCTTTCTCTCTGCCGCCCTCGTTCCTCAATCCGGGTATTTAAATTATCGAATGCTGCGCAACGAGTATTTTTTGTTACTAAAAAATTTTTTTTAGGCGCCAATTGGGGCCTGGTCTGTTTTATTGCGTTTTACACGAAAAGATTAAAAAATTTTTTTTTTTGGGGGTTCGACCATGAATGCCTCGCCGCTAAATTTCCTTAATTTCCGAAAGTAATTTAATCCCTTAATAAATTTTTAATCTTGTTAAAAATCTTGGCGACCACGCCAAACACGTTGGATTTTACTAATTAATATAAAAAAAAATGATGATAAAAATTGTTATTATCACGAACTGACCGCTATTCTACCGAGTTTTCCTAAAAAAAAGGTAAGCGCCCGGCCGGGTACAACCGGGTCGAGCCGGAGTTTTTTTTGATTTTGTAATCTTAAATCCTGGTTTATCACCAGTGTATTGGTCGCTGTCGTTGCGGCACCCGTTCCTTCCTTTCCTTTTCCTGTCTGTTTTCCGGGTCCAGGTAAAAATTTTACAACCCTGCGCTAATTCAGGTAAAGCCCCGCGGAACGCTGTGTATCCGCACTTTTAATTTTCTATGGTACTAACCACTATACTGCTGAAGTCTGAGGGCAGATCACGCGTTTCTTTTGTTGGTTCGCGGCGCTATTGCGTGCGCCTAGCTTGTCGCACGCCCGAGCATTCTCTGCCCGAGCACCGCAACCACGTTTCCCTCTTTTACTCGCGAATTGATCACCGGGTAACACTTCGCGTTAATTCTACGCTAAAAACTAGATTGCTACAAATGAGAATTCTGTCATTAAAGTCTAGTCCCCATTTGACTCTTAACTTCTCTCGTCTCTTAAGTCTCGAGAAGCGACTTAGAAATCCGCACGGTCTCGAGTGTGCGGCGAATAGAGAGAGATGTTTCTAAGTCTCCAAAAGGGACTTAGGAATCTGCGCGCTCTCCGGCGTGGCTCTTCAGCCGGCCGTAGGAGATTATCCGCGACGTTTGTGAGGTTTTCGCATCTAGCCGCTGCCATTAACGGTAATAGTTATAAATTTAAGTCTAAATTGTCAAAACGGCGATTTCAGTTTATAGGGGTGGGAAGAGGCTCCTGCGTGCACCGGGATTTAGCCGACGGCAATTTCGTTGGCCATAAATTAACGGAGCTCGGCTCCTTCTCTTCTTAATGAGGGGACAGATACCTGGATGCCATATAACTGAGCGGAAAAACGTGAGAGCCGGGGTGGCTCAGGTGTGCCGCTTAGTCTTTGCTAAGTTTTGCTTAAAAAGTTTTTTTTGGATAATACTTGCGTTTATTGCGAGACCACCGAGGCCGCACCGTCATTTAAACATGTTGTAAACCGCGGGAATGAATGGAATTTTCGCTTTTCTGTTACTTGTAAAAATAAAATTTTTCTTAAGGATAGGAGTTCCCTTAAGGGTAGCTTTGTGATGTCGCAGGGAACCAATGCTTTGGTGCCATAATGTAAGAGAAAGTTCGCGGTAATAAAATAGGGAAAAATCAGTTGCAGGGCTCATCATGAAGCTTTTGCCTGTGCTACTGGCCCTCGCCTTCGGCCTTTGCGATGCCCTTATCGGCTACGATTGCGGGAGAGGAACGCCGAATATGACCACGATTTCCCTCATCGAAATCGGAGAATGCTCAATCGATGATACCGATCCGACGGTCAAGCCTGTCACTATTCAATTGTTGCAACGAATAAAGCATCGGGAATTGTTTGCGCGCGCTTGTAAAATTTTAGTCCGTCAACATGTGCGCATCTGCGGCATGTTTTCCCGTACGCTCGAGGTGCCAGAAGAAGAAAGCACCTTTTTGAAGCAGATATCTCGTGAAGCATGTGAGGATATCGCGCGCTTCGGAAGCTTCCGATATGGCGAGGCTACTATCGCCGGCGTACGCGTCAATCAAACGACGCGCGCGAGCGCGACTATCGCCAGCGCCGTCAACGATGATAGTGCCTGTCAAGGGTCTCTATTTGTGTGGCGCGGCCACGAGTACCCGAAGGCTTTAGTCACCATTGATCTCGAGGTGACAATACGGGAGTTTAGCGCAAGTTTGGATATGGACGAGCGCGAAATTAAATTGCCCGCCGGCGTTACGTGTGCGTACGCGCAAGGCTATTGCTCCGACGAGGAGATCGGCAGCGCATTTTGGGAAACATCTACGTCCCACGAATGCGATTTCGAACGCTATGAGACGCTTTTTCACGGAGACGGGGTAAAGGTGTCGGATAATACGACCGACGCCCCGGATATTTATTTCGCCAATTCGACCGGCAACGTGCAGTTCGGCTTAGCTGTGGCCGGCTTAACCCAGGTCTGCGGACATCAGTTCATCCGCACCGAAAATGCCCGCATATTTATTGTCGAGACTACCTTAAATCGTGGAGTGAACGCAAAGGAACAGATAAACGTGCAAAATATCTTGCTGTCAGATTATTTCAATACCAAACTGACATACTACGCGAGGCACGTAAAGACTCAATTTACGCAACTGTATAAAGACATTATACTCCACCGTTGCGTATTTAAACGCTAAGTGATCAAAAATTCATTGGCGCTGGCTCATACTGTCCCAGACGAATTTGTCGTCATAATAATGGGACAGCTTGGCTACACAGCCGTTCCTGCAGCGGAGGTCATGCACCTGATACAGTGCGAGCCTCGCCCTTGCAAAATCAGGATGACCGAGCAGTGTTTTTCGGAACTGCCGGTTACCTGCGGCGAAGCAGATTTATACCTGCGCCCTAAGATGCACATCTTGACGGGGAGAGGCTTCCAAATCGAGTGCAATCCGCTTATACCTCCGATGTATCGAATCAATGGCATCTGGAGACAGCGCACCCCGCAGATGAGTACTGCGAAGGAACCTAATGTTCTGAAGCCATTAACACGCCTCACCTGGAATTACCAAGACGTGCGCGGCTTAATGAACGACGGAATTTACGCTCCCGAAGATCTCGAGCGCTTGCATGAACATGCAATGTTCCCGATGGAACGCGCGGCTATTGTTGAGCACGTGGCTCGGCGACTAGCGGGTAAAGACGCGCCCACCGAGTCGATCGAGTTGCATAATTTGCTCGATGAAGCCTCTGTAAAGAGCATGGCACGATCTGCCATATCTGACTTTTGATCAGGATTTACGCAGTTTGGCATTTACTCCGCTGGAGTGATTGCCATCGTGGTAATTTGTCAATTTGTTAAATCCCTAATTGAGGTGCTCATCCGAGGATATACCCTCCATCAGATTTACGGCTGGAGCCGTCGGTTATTCGGAGCCATTTTCAGTTCGCTGACTTGTTTGCGCGCGCCGCACCAGGTCAAAACGACGAAGACCGAGGCCAGCCTCTCGCGCTACGCCGAGGCGTTTATGAGCCTGCCGCGGCCGGAGAGGTCCTACCTGACGAAAATGAGCAACGGGCAAGGAACCTCGAGGCCATCCAACGTTGTATGCGAGAACGAGAGGCGGAGGACGCCCGGGCCGCCGCTCGCAATGGCAATAACTTGTAGGGGAGGGTAACGATGCTACGGACCTTCGGCGAACCGTATGCGCCCCCGACACCTGACCCGCCGAGTCTGCAGAGAAGTCACCATCGAGCTCACTTTCAGTCTAGCCTTCATAGCGACTGGAGCTCTCGAAGTCATCTCTGACTTAAAGTTCGTTTATTTTCAAGTTTCGTTGAAATTTCAATTTTTGAATTCAACATGTCGAGCCGAGGAAACCAGGACGTCTGTCGCGACGCCGCGAATGCCTTCGCGCCGGAGAATAACGATAGCCACGGCGAGGAAGGAGTCGCCTTGCCTCTCCCATCGCAAGTACCCGCCGGTGACGCGAGTGCCCGCGGCGTAGACCTCGAGGCAGTGGACAGTGCCGATGGTCAGTCGCGCGGCGGTGAAGTGCTAGTGAGTCAAAGTGAGTGCTCTGTGATCGCGAGTTCAATTTCGCGAGAAAGCCAGGAATACGACGTGGCATCCGAGCTCGATCGCCAGCTACGCGAGCTCCGGATTGCTAAACATCCGGAGCATCAGAAGGAGTTAAAGGATATGATACGGGAGGAAGAGGAATTCCCTTTGAAAACGGCAGCGAAACGTTTCCGACGCTTGGGAACGATTCGCGAGAGAAACGAGTCGCAACGCCGCGACGAATACCTGCGCGAGCACCACGATGAAGTTTCGGCGGAGTTCACGAGGCAGCTGAAGGCCTTCCGAGGACGGCACCAAAGAAACTATCGGGCGCAAGCGCGCTCTGATCGAACCAGCAGCGTGCCGGAACCAGCGCTGCGTCCGAGCAACAGAGTAAAATCTCTACAGGCCATGAGAGAGGAATATGCTCGCCTCCGGGAGGTGGAGAGGCACGCCGCCGATGTCAGGCACAGGTACGAGGCCGATCGTCAGCATATCGATGCGCTGAACGCTCGCGAGTTCGAATTGGGGTGCCGCCACTGCGAAAACCTGCACGAGAGGGCAATTGAGGAAGCCTTCCGCAAGGAGCTCAACGAGATAAAGGAGAAGCAACAGAATTTCATCGATGAGCAGGTGAAAAAACACCTGGAGGAAGATGAGCGACACGAGCAGCAGGAGAACCTTGCTCGTATCACCGAGGCTGTACGAGAAGCACAGAAGCAGTGGGAAGGGCAGGCGCGAAGAGCCATCGAGTTCGGTTACCAGCTTCGAGAAAAGCTAGAAGAGGCGCTCAAAAAGACGCAGAAGCTCTGGGAGGATCGCGCAGACTCAGGAGATGTGCGCGCAAACCTCCTCCTACTATGCGACGAGGACTTTGAGTTCCAAGCGCCGATCGGACGGCCAGTGTCGTGGTCGAGCAGTGACGAAGAAATCGCAAGCGTTGCCAGCTGGGGAAGGCAGCCCATCGATCCTGCGCCATTGCCGAGGCGACGAAAATGCCGAGCGCGACCATCCGGAGCATCACGCGCTCCCCCGCCCAGACGAGAAGGATCCCCAACAGCACCCGGAGATCGCCGCGTACTGGACATATTGATGAGAAAAAGGAGTGTAAGCATCGAAGTCGCGACCACGGGAGGCCCACCGACAATTAGCAAGAGCTGGATAGCTCGAGAGGCCGCCCTGGACGCCGCCAGGTACGTTAATACCCGATTTGGCCCTATGACCGAGGCACAAAAGGTCGAGGTCGACGCGCTCGACGCCCTGTCAAGAGCTGACCGGTCGGGGACTGCTACGGCCGCGTTGAGGAGGTCTTACGCCGAAGTCGCCGCCGAAGTGAAGATAACACTAAGAAGAAGATTGGCGAGGCCGCCCCGCATGCCTCATAACAGCAATGAACCGCAACGAGGCTCCAGCCAGACGAACGAACCCGCGATCAACAATCAGAGATGCGACGAAGTCGAGGAAGATACGAGCGCCGCGACAGGGACATTCGTGCATCCGCGAGCAGCCGGAGTTAGATTAGGATTTCTGAGCGCATTGAACAGTCGAAAGGACTACAACAAGCTGATAATTTTCGCCATAAGATGCATGAAAACCAAAGGGCATACTAATCTGCAGAATCCAAGTATTTTTTACCTTAAACGGTGTATTTTTACGATTTTCCTTAGCCACCGGTGGCAGTGTGGTAGCCACCAAACTAGCACACGGTTGAATCTCGGAACGAATTAATGTTCAGTTTATGAATAATTCGCACCGACGGATTATTTTATAAAAAAAATGTTTTCTTTTCTTTTGGGTGACAGTGCGCCGGGGTCACCTAATTGGTTTAAATCCTTATTTTTAAAATTTGGTCTTTTCATTATTTACTTAAATTCTGTGCCGAGCTTCGTCTGTTGGGCGGGAGTAGTTGTAGACGGATTTCTGACCTAAATTTTTTATTATTAATCAACCTAGTCGCGAAACAAGATTCCTTTAATAATACGCATACCCGTCCGGTTCGAAATTTAGCATATCAGCATGTTATGTCCCGAGTGGCCGCTGAAAGGCAAATAAATTTTTTTTTTATTATTTTTCTCCTATTATCTAGCGGGGAGGGAGGATGTTACATGAACAGTTTTTTATGCAATTAATAATTTCTTCTTTTTGATATGCGCATTGAAAATGATTTTCGCTGAGTAGGCGAGAGCGCGCGACGATAATTCGCCTTACTGATGCCTTATATTAAGATTATTTATTTTTTTTTATTATTCGATGCGCAGATTCAAGGTGCACCATTGCACCGCGAATTAATTTAATTTTTAAGTTTTATTTTTATCTAACCGCACTTGTATGTGCGACTATTCAAATGAAAGCGCAAAGAATTGCGATTTAGATTTTAAGTTTATTTATAAGCGCTAGCAACTCCAGCGGGAGTTGCCCCCTAAAAACATTGTTAACATTAAGTTGAAATTTTTATGATTATTTGCCTAGGACATCGCGAAAAGAGAGAGAGAACAAAGTCGGGAATTGAAGTTTTCCATAGGCGTCAGCGCCTCATTTTTCTTGTTTTTTTTTTATTTCTCAGCTATCCGAGTCTACGTGATCGGATGCCGTTAAAAAAAATATTAAGTTTCGGCTGTAAGTACCAGCCAGCATTTTGCTTTCTTCTCGAGCTCGGATTCACAGAATCCGAGCGCGATAAGAAAATATCAAGTGCGCTTTGCGAGCGCTTAGGTACGCATTTCCCTTGACGATCCCACGGTTTTTCGCGCCTTATGATTGGTCGGGTCACTCGATCCTTCGGTTAGCTCGACCAATCATAAAAACGCGATTAGGAGCCGGGGATCGTTGACGGGGTTGCGGCCGCCGCAGCGTCGCAAGGAGCGTCAGTACGTCGTAAACAGCCTTCGGCCGAGGTTGCCAAAAAAGGGAAAGCTCTCTCTCTCCTTTCGCCGCGCACTCGAGGCCGACCCTCGAGCCATCTTGTAACTTTTTTTTTCTAAGTCCCTTCTGGACTTAGCCGCGCCGAGACCTCCACGCCGAGGTCCGCGAAGTCGACGAGGCCAACGAGGCCCAACACCGTGGCAAAAACACCGCGACGTGCTCACTAAAAATTAAAAATTTCGTATTTGTTTTAATCCATTTTCTTATAAATTAACCGGCCATTTTCTTGATAATCAACACCGTTGGTGCCGATAGACCTTTGTGAGAGAGAGAGAGAAATCAACTAAATAAAAAGGGAATAAAATCCCGTAGTGAACCAGACTTCTTTTTTTGTTGTTGTGTTTTTTTTTGTTTTCCTGCATTTTCCCCATTCGTTCGCGATCGTAAAACGCGCAGCGATCCGAGGTGACTGTAGCAACGACGCGCAGCGATCAGGAGCAGCCACCTCCGTCGAGATACTCGCGCAGCGACCAGGCCTGCCGAAATCGTTTCGCGCCGCGTCACCGTGTTCCTACTTGCGGCCACCAGAAAGGTAAGTTTCAACGCCACTGCTCCCCTCCCAGGGTCTACGAAAAACGATGAGGTTTCGTGTGATTATGTCGCGATTTGTGAATAATAAAAGGTGACAGCGAGTTACGTAAAAGTCTTCGTAAGCCACGCCGTCCAACTCTGAGAAAGGGTTGTAAAATTATGTCCAATCGCTCGGGACATAACACAGCACGAATATCAAACCCGCGAGCATTGAATCGGTTTGCCTTCATCCGTTTTGTCAATCGAGGAAATTTCTTTCATTGCGTAGATTTTGACCTATATTTATCTCTCCCTCCGTACCATTCTGCATACTTCGTAGGAAAAACTTAAATTTCACGAAAAGAGTTCAGTAGCCCCGCCCACCGTCGCTTGGCGGCGCTCTCCGTACGAGTAAGCCCCGCCCACTGTCGCTTGGCTGAGCGCTGATTGGACAATTATTGCAATTTTCAATTGACAATGCAGCAATAATTATCCATTATTTCGCAAAATACTAAAAGCAAAAAAGTCTTAGAATTTGCCCCTTTATCCATGATATCATTTTCCGGAAATATTTTTTGAACACCGTGTATAGATTTTTGCTGACAAGAAGTCGAGGCGATGGTGAACTCGGGAGCCAAGCCCAATGCGGTAAAGATTTCAGCTTTAGGCCCAACCTTGTTAATTGACCAAAGCGCCAAGCATGTATTGCGAGGCATCGGGAGCGAGGTTCTCGAGTCATTCGGAATAGTCGTCGTCGATTTGTACGGAATCCCGACGAGATTTATAGCAGTCGAGGATTCTTTCCCGCCCTATTGAAAATAAATACCTTATTTTATTACGTAATTTTGATACGTAATAAATCTATGTAACAAAAGTAGGTATATTGGTATGTACCAACGTGTTCGAATTAGTATAGTATTTTTGGTATGTATTTTTGTTACGTAATTTTTTTTAAATATTTTTATGTAATTGAAATAAAAATTACTTCATAGCCTGAAATCGTGCACATTATAGGGACTATCATGTGAATGATAATACCTAAAGTGGGGGATTGAGCTGGAAAATGTTAATTTTTTGTTAAATTTGTTTTTGCGAAAAATGGGAACTCCGGAAGAGTGGGGTCGCGTCAATTTTTCGATGACTGAAGAAAGTAAAGAGGCTACGGTCGAGACAGTTGTTGCTGGCGTCGCTGCTGATGCCGCCGCCGCAAATGCTGATGATGATGATGATGATGATGATGATGCTGGGGCATCCGGCAAGTTTGTTAATAAATTTTCTTAATACAGTCTGGATTCGTTGTTAGATGAGTTAATTACGCTTGAACCCACGGGTACTTTTAATGAGGTTCGGCGTCTGTGT
Source organism: Sycophila quercilanae (assembly GCA_035582995.1). Classification (NCBI taxonomy): domain Eukaryota; kingdom Metazoa; phylum Arthropoda; class Insecta; order Hymenoptera; family Eurytomidae; genus Sycophila; species Sycophila quercilanae. The sequence goes on along the minus strand of JAWWEP010015573.1, from coordinate 1,330 downwards.
GAATTTTCCGATGAGGAGGAGCAGTCGAGGCCCGAATCAGCAAATAGTGGAATAATTGAAGTTGAAGAGGCGCAGGTGCGTACCTCGGTCGTAACGGACGGTGAGCAATCCGGCGGAGTGCAGAGTAGCTCGGGATCGAGGTCAACTCAGGAGATAGTTGAGAGGGACCTGGCAGACGCTGCGCGATCGTTAGAAAAAGGACAAGGGAGTCCAAGAGGATTGGCCGCAGGCGACAGGTAGCACCTGCGGTGCCGCCTTCTGTTATAGTGTTTTAATGAGGAAAAAACACGCGAATCCATGGAGCAGCGAGAAATCACAAGATACGTGCAGAAAATAGAGGAAAATCTTAAGAATTACGAGGAAAACGGTATAACAATCATCGGCGACATTAAAGAAAGCAGCACCGGCGAAGTAAGCAGAATTAACAGCTTGAAAGACAACTCGATTTTTTCGTATGAATCCGAAGAGTCGAGGCTGCGGGAAGGGCGCGGCCCGAGCTACGTTGACCTCCCGAGGTCGGCAAAGGTATTTCAAGAAATACCAAAAGAACACTTAAGCGAGACCGAGAAAATCCGCCTTCGCGCATTAATTGAAAAGATACACCCAGTTTTCAAATTACCGGGAGAACCTTTGAAGGCTGCCAAGGTAATTGAGCACCGAATAGTGCTGAGCGATCAGGTGCCCGTGTATCAGCGACAATATCCGATCCCGTATCATTTGCGCCAGGTAGTAAGAGACCACGTGCGTGATCTACTCGATGCTGACATAATAGAGGAAAGTGACAGCCCGTACAATCGTCCGGAAAAAGGACACGCTGGACGGCGAAAAGTAATGGCGCGTTGTAGTTGTAACGTACACGTCGCGGTTTAATATTTGTTTCAAAAAAGGAAATACTATTAAAGAATTTTTTATTAATTAATTAGATTTTACTCGCGACCTTTAGTACGTGACCGGATAGTCAAGTTCTTGTCACTAGACCCGATTTTCCTGCACGTGTAATGTCGTATGTCAAACTTACAATTAGAGAATCAGAATTCCCTGGGTTATACAGGGCCCGGGAATTCTCATATCCGATCCACGCAATGGGAAGGGTTTATTCTCTCTCTCTTAGTGTAACATAATTTTTTTTTAATTTATTTTGAATTTTACTTAGTATACGGCGCACCCGAAGGTTCGACACGTACATTAAGAAAGAATAAAAACAAAACATATATATATATATATATATATATATGAAAAAAATAGAAAAATGGAAAAAATAGAAGTATATTGTTAATGGAAATTGATATCTATTGAAAGTAAACTAAAAAACACGTTATAAATTACAGAA
>JAWWEP010015514.1:0-13833 GCA_035582995.1 Sycophila quercilanae | reverse complement strand
ATCAATTACTTTAAAAATCTAACACAAAGAGCAAACTTAATTCTCGTACTTTCTCTAAACCTTCAATTCAATTTAATTAATCTTTTAAAAAAATCCTTAATTTATTATTATTAATTAAATTTTACGTTAATAAAACTACTATTCTCCTTATTTAAAATTAAAAATCAAGGTCACGCGCGTGCAACCGGAAAAAAAAAACGTACGTCTGACCAGGCCCGACCTCGATCTACTGAAACCCATCCTACTCCACAACGAGCTCTCCTCCGTCACCAGGCGCCAAACAGTCTCATCGTTCAAATTTCTCTTATCACCCGGAAAATCCACAACGTCGGCAATTCTTTATTTTCGTTTCGCTAAACTCGCTGCGCCAAATTAAGTAGACTGGAAACGAACAGCAAATCCGTATCGTGCGGTGACCAGAGCGTAGCAGCGCGGCCGGCGGTCTCGATCATTAACCTTTTTTACGGCGGCGGTCGAATTTAATGGGGAGGCGAACGCAGAGCGTCGATGTCACTGAAAGGCCGGGGCAATACTTTTGCCGATAAGGTAAGCGGCTTTTAGTTCGCCGCGAGTTCGGTGTTTTGAATGCGCATCTCCCGCTAACAAAGAGACCAGCCCGCGCCCGTCTCTATATAGCTACGTACTCCTTTTTCGCTCAGCCGTGCTTCTAACTGTGTGTATATGTGCGCTTCTCACGATAGGCATGCAAAGTCGAGAACGCCATAACATCGTCACCTATACGAACGCACACAGGCGCACATTCTCAGACGAGCACTCACATTAACACGCACGAGTTCACGTAGAAATTCCTATACATACGAAAACATGTATGTGTATATATCCACCCATATGAAAACATATTACATATATCCACATACATAAAAACATACCCTGAAAAAAAAGGTCTAACGGTTAGTCGTTTCAACTAATATTTGATTGAAACAAATAAATTTTGGTTGAAACAAGTAAATATTAGTTAAAACAAGTAATGATTAATTGTAGTTAGTGAACTTTTTTTTTCAGTGTATAAATACACACACACACACACACACACACACACTCTCTCTAATACAAGTATACAAACTCACGCTCAGGAAAATAGTCATACATGCATGCACATTCACGATTATCTGTATATACATACAGACACACATGTGTTCGTGTGAGAAAGAGAGAGAAATCGGAGACGAGCTGGAAATTAGCGATGCGAGTGCGCAGATTTTCGTCTTATTTTGAAGCTAGATGCCTATTGTTTGTTTATCGGGTGGCAAGCTTTTCGCGATGTCGGGATAAAATATACAATATTATCGCCGGTTGAGTTTCAATGCTTCGGCTTTTTAAATGCTTGGTCTTTTGAAAATTAGCGCGAAAAATGCACTGCTTATTCAAACGAGGAATAATTGCTGTAGATTCTGTGACGTAATTGAGTATATTTTATTTTACTCCCGCACCTGCGTTTCATTTACAGTGACGTTTTTTTTACGTTAACGTGGTTTTTGTCGCCATTCAATTACCGCGAAAGATTAAGAAAAAAAAATATGTGCTATTCTTTAAATCTTTCAATACAAAGAGTATATTTCAATGCTACGACTGCGGAGTCCGACAAAAAGCGTCTTAAATTATTTTAAAGACCTGCGAAGTCTTTTTCAGCTCGCTGCAGCGAGCATAAATAATCGTTGAAAGTTCATTTATGGTTGAGCGATTAAAGGAAATAGAATAATCGAGGTGTATTGATAAAACATTTTTTAAATTACAACCGTCAGCTTATATTTTTACTCGGGTCGCATTATAAAGATCAATTTAATTTCGGTACTGAAACATTAATTGCAGTCATCAGGCCATATCGACGATATTAATTCAATCGACTTTCTCCTACTTTTTTGTTCATCGACCCCAGTTAAAAAAAAAGAGAGAGGCTTTCTCAGAAGAATGAGATGTGAGGGGAGAAAAAATGAGTGATGAAAGTTCGGACTACTTATATCCGGATCTTTTTGAAAATGAAAGTACGAATCTTCGATTTTTCGAGCCTGACCTCGCTCATGCCAACATACGTATAAATATATGTATATATGTACACGTACATGTGAGGAACATTTTTCGTATTATACAATGAACGCAAGGCACGAGGGATTACGTATTTATAGCGGGTGGTGTGTAACACTTAGAACACACGAAAACAACGGCCTTTCATATTGAAACAATCGATCAAAAGAGTGTAGGGACTGTAGGACGAGAAAAGGTAGTTACACAATATTTACAAGAGGTAATCGTACTATCAACAGTATTTACTTTTTTTATTTTGTTCAAACTTTCTTACGTACTCATCCTAACAATTTTCAATTCCTCTCGCGAGAAAATAAAAGCTACTACTCACTAATCGACTTTAATTGTTTACGCGAATCATTATAGATCCCGGGCTAAGTATTTAACTGGAACAACTGTTTAACTAGACAGCGGTGACCAGCTCGACGCGATCCATTTATATTTAACGCGTCGACGATGCCAGCACCCCAGAGCGTCGATTATTTTTTCAAAGAATCAGCCCCAAACATTTCCAACCCGACAAATACCACAGACTACTGAAAATTTTTTGTAATAAAAAAAAAAAAAAATGCCCGATCTTATATTTACTCAGCCGTTCACGAGGTTGAATAATAAATTGCCAGTGTGTCGAACGGCGAACGGCTCGGTCGATTAAACGGCCGGCCAACAAGCGCACAATTTGACTCAATGATATTTTGTGTCAAACTCATTGTCCTCGCGCAGCGTTCCATCGCCGCTGACAATCTTCTCCCGCTAGATTAATGATATATAAGAACGAAATAAACAAAAAACAAAAAAAAAAAAATTGAAAAAAATAATAGGCAAAACGACGACGAGCGCCTCGTGCACAAAGAACTGCGAACCAACGGGACACCGCTTCAACATCGACGTGTAAGCGGAAAATTCAACAAGCCCACGGATCTGTCCGTGTGTGTACATCACTGTGTGTGGCCGACTGTATTATATGCGTCGGTGTTTCCGCGTGTCGTGCTTAGAATAAAATAGAACAAAATAATAATTTAGTTCTGCCCAGGACAAAAATTTTTTGTACATTAATAATGCACCGGTACATACAATTCGTTAATCGAATCAGCTTCGTCAGCTTTGTTGATTATATATTATCACAATTTTATGCTGTTACGTCAATAAATACTAAGTAGCTAACGAGAAAATCGACGCAAAACATCGAGCGGCCGCCGAGGCGTTTTTCGCGCCAGTCAATCTCCCCCTTTTTTTCCGCCGCTCTTAAAGCGGAAAATCACGCGCTCGTCCCTCGGCCGCGAGGGGGGAAAATCGACCGCCGCGCGAGGAGGCCGCGCGCACAGCCGCAACACGCGTGGCCAAACCAAACTCAACTATCCATACAACTCCGCAACAAAGAATAATGTACAAAATAAAAAAAAAAAATTGTATACCAAACAAAAAAAAAAAACAAAGAAGTAAGAGTAAGAGGAGTATTATGTATATATAGAAGACACAAAGCGCCGATGCAGTCCAACCAAGCATCCCAGCAACGTGTCTCTGTACACAAGTAGTGAGTACCCGTCTCTGCGAGTGTGTTAAACTTGTGTGTGTGTGTGTGTGTGTGTGTGTGTGGGTTTGTCTGTGTATAAATGTGTACGCAGGGTATATACACGAGCAGCGGGCGGGGGCCTCGTTCACAGTATACATACCAAAAAGCTCTCGGCTCGTAGGGCCAGCTTCGGCTGGAGATCGGTCGGTCCAGGGGAGAGTGGCCGTATCATCGGCGAGCCCCTCCTCTCGCGCGCCGATCGAAGCTCGTTCGCTGCTGCTGCTGCTCGCTCACGGCGGGCGCGCTCCTCCGGCTCGACTCCATCGTCCGGCAGCGGCGCGCGCGCTCCCCAGTAGAAACGGCCGCGGCACCGTCGGCCGCGATCCGCTGCTCACGCACAGCAGCTCCTCGTGTCGCACTGCTCCTCTGTCCACGCGGCAGGGGGGGGGGTGGGGGTGTGGTGGGGAAAAAGCGGCAGGGCGCGCGCGCGCGCGATCCCACCGAGTTCAGGGTCAGAGTTCACACGGCCAGGTGGGCGCTCAGGTGGCGCGCGCGCCCGGCCGCGCTCGCATCCTCGCTCCTCGCTGGAGAGCTCGGCCCACCTGCACGTGCATCTGCACGCGTGGGGGCGGTCTGTCTTACCGACGCGGCGCCCGGGCGAGGCGCCGGGGCGAACGGCTTACGGGGGTGCTGCGGAGGCTGCACGCGCACACACACACGCGCACGCACACTCGGAGGGGGCGGTCGTCGTCGCGAACTGCGCGGTCAGCGGCGGGACGGAGAGCAGGGCTGCTCCCGAGGCGAGAGCGAGCGAGTGAGCGAGAAGAGACGCGAGTGGGAGAAGAAGGTGGATGCCCGAGCGGCGCCGTCGCGTTCACGTTGACGGCGGCCGAGAGCCGACTGGCGCGGCGCGGCTGGCCGGAGCGGCAGCTGAGGGGCCAACGCCATGCTGTGCGCGAGCGGCGCGCGCCGACGAGCCGCCGCCGCCGCGACGCTGCCCAGTGACGTAGGCATCTGGAAAAGCACCGGCTTTCCCGAGGGGGGCGCGCTCCCCGTCGCATCCCTCCCGAGCGCGCAACAGCTCTGCGCGGCTTTAAAAAGAGTAATTAAGTCGCTTGCCGGAAGGGCGCGGGCGAAGCACACGCGAGCATAGGAGGGTGTAGTGTGGATTTTCTTGGCTGTCGGTGGACGGGGATCGGGCGCGCGGGTGATGCTCGCTGTAGACCCTATTGGGGAGGGATCGACCTGGAGTTGCGTCGCCTGCGCTGGACTCGAGGAGTTATATACGTGCGCCGCGTTGTTCTTGCGCGAGATGAGGATTGCGGGGGGAGAGAGAATTTCGCGTGCGTGCGGGATAGTGTAAATATTTGCGCGGCTTTATTCGCGGGAAGGTATTTGAGATATAACGTGTGCCTGATCGGGAAAGTATCTAAAACAATGGAGCACTTCGCTTTTGAGCTGAGAACATTCTTTTCGAACGCACCGGATGATTGTTGCCGAATCTAATATGTGCTTATTGAAGTACACTTTTTTGGTAAATCCTTGAGTATTTTATGACACTTTTAAATTTTATAAAAAAAAAAAAAAATGAAAAAATCGTCATTTGTAATTGGCACAATTTTTAGCTGATACTAGAATATGAAAAGAGAAGGATTTAATCGAACAAGCGTATTATATATAATATTCACCTCATTTATGGTTGTAGTTACTGCCGAAATTCAAAATTCCATGCGCGAGAATTTTTTTGCGCATACTTTAGCATCTTTTCGCTCGAGACGCGGGACGCGCCAGCAGGTAGAAAAAAGATATCTAAGTAGGTCAGGCAGGAGTGACTTGAATTATTTTTTTCTTCAATGTAATTCCTTTGGTACGCGGAGTTCCTTTGGCGAATTTCACCGTTTATCGAGAGGTGACTTTGCGGGAATAGCTTTTTTGCGCGCTTCTAAATGAAACGTTTTTTTCTTAGGAGACTTCCCTCAACGCGCCGAGATTATTTACTCTTCTGGGCTGTTACGTTAAGAGTGAATGCATCATAATTAAAGCGTTGCCAGCGAAATTTGTAAAAACAATTCAAATATCTCGTATTCGTGCTTAATTTCTTTAAAAATAATTTAAATAATTTATTTATTCATTACTAATACATGGAAATAAAGAACTACTACTACTACTACTACTATTTATTCATTACTATTATTTTATTTATTTTAACCAGAAACATGACTGAGTAATATCCTAAAAACGCTAATAATTATTGTAGAAAATATTAAAAATTAATTCTTCATTTTACGGTTGAAACAAATAAATATATCTTGATATGTTATCATTAATATTGAAGCCCTATAATATACAGAATAAAAGCCTAAAAAGCAGTAAAAAACGAATAAATCATAATTCTGCCTCTCAAACTACTTAGTATCATTTAAATTCTCCGCTCCGAGCGAAATTTACAGTATTTTCATATATTCCGCTTTTAAAATAAGAGTTTCAGAAACAACAATAAAAGAGCGTCCTCCCGTTTCTCGGATAAAAAAGAAGCCGGGCACGCTATAGCCTCCGACTAAATTGAAAACTCCCGTAATATTTTCATTTCAGCAGGTATATAAGCTCGAGGATATTTGTCCGCGTCTCTATTAGACCCTCACCTTCCTACTTCTGCCTCTAAAGCAGCTAACCGAGTGAAGAAAAAAAAGAAGTAGGCCCGAGAAGGCCGCGATGCGGCTCCGCAGCATTTCCGCAGAGATCGCGCGAATCTCATCGGGGAATCTCGGCCTCTCGACTCGCCCAGACGGATAAAAAAAAAGCTCGATGCATCGCATCCCCCTTTCTCCCCGCCAACTTTCTCCCCCACTCAGGGTGGAGGGGGGGGGGATAGAGAACTTACAAAGCGTCGATTTTTCCCGTCTCTCTTCTCGCAATCGACCTCCTCCTCCCCTTTCTCTCCTGCAGCCCGTCCCTCAGTCTCTCTCTCTCTCCCTCTCTCTCTCTCTCTTTGTTGCTCGCTCGTTGCACGAGCCTCTCGGGGAAGCTGTCGCTGCAGCCCTGACGAATTGGCGCGAGAGAGCCGAAGGAGGCCAGCCGCACGCCATATCCCGCCGCGAAATTGATTGAACCAGCGGCCGCGGCATCGGCACGCACAGACTATACCCTCCTTCTCCCCTTGGGAACTCCTCCCCCCTTTGCCATTCGTACGCAACGAATAATATTTACGTCCGGCCGGTTTTACGGGGGGCATCTGGGCTACAGCCGATTCCGCGGGGACGCCGCGCGGGGGATTCGGGCCAACGCGCGCTCTCGTAAACACAGACCGTTTCGAGACGCCCGGTGTAACTGACTCGCCCGGAAGCGTTGTTTCATTCAATTTTTCATTGTTTCCGCCCGAGGTTAATCGAGGCGCGGAAACACTTTTTATTTGGCTCGCTCCGTTTCGCCCCTCCGGTTATTTGACTGGCCTAACTGTTTTCTCGATGTGAAAAAGGTCGAGGCGACAGTAAAATTGCTTATAGGACTTGTTAATTAAGTAATTATTTTCTTTTTAATAACGAGAGGTGATTTTCAATATTTTTTGTTGTATCGTTTCTATTGTGTCCTTGCGCATGGAAAATTCCATTAGGTTCGTCAGATCGAATATTGAAAAATAATGAACACCGTTGTTAACAAAGATAATACAGCAGATTAAAAATCACTATGAATTTGACGACACTATACTATATAGTATATTTGTATCGTGTATGATTGTAACGACACACAGTAAACAAACTTTGAATATGTAAAAAAGTACGTATCTATTATTTTTCCTTATTCAATTGCGTGATTTTTACAAGGTAAAATCGTGAGGGAAAGAAGACGCTGATAAGAGGTCATTTGTATTATTTAGACTGTAATAAATCATATGATTAAAAAGAATTTAATCTTTTTCATTTATAAGAATGTTTATGAATTCATTAGAAGGCAATCCGCGTCTTACCGCAATCGTCTGTTTCTACTTTCATAAGGAAGTCGTCGTCTTACCGCACTTGTCTGTTTCTACTTTTATAAGATATCGTCTTATTGTATTTATCTGTTTTTTATTCTATTCTACCTTCATACTAAAGAGCATTATTAAATAACAATTGGAAAAAATAAGTGGCCTTCCAAATTCAATTGTGTCTACTTTGATTTGAGAATAAGGAACGTGCATCCATGTCTTGTCAGTTTTATCTGTTTCTACTTACAGGAAAATCGTTTTTTAAAACAATTGAAATTCAATGTTTCTCTCCTTATTCGACTGTTTCCGTTCTTATTTAAATATCAATCAGCATTTGTATTGATTTTTTATATAATGTAATGCTTTTTCGTATATCATTTGATAAAAGACTCTCCCGTACAAACTGACATGATTAATGTAAAAAAAGAAAACTACTCTGAGGTATCTAAAAATGATTATCATTTAATATGATATGATTCCATTATTTATAATTTAAATTCTTTTGAACTTAACACAAACGCAATCCAAAATTTATATAAACACGTACAAAATTCTTAATTATATTTAAACGAAACTCTTAAAAAATTAAAAAATGTTCACGCCTGAGATTAAATTTTTCGCGCTTATAGGGTCTTATAACAATTTTTTATTACGTCATTTATTAATAAATTCTTGAGCAATTTCCTTCAATTTCACAGAGATTAATGCCATTTTCCAAGAATTCCCCCAAGAGAAATAAATAAATTTGAGCAGCGAACTTAGAAATAACAATTTCCAGCCATTGAAAGAAAAAAAAACGCCCCTCCGACGAAATTCCCAGAAAAGCTCCCTAGAACTACCTTTACTTATTGAACCAGCTAACTGCTGCACAAAAAGAGAAAAAAACCAACGGGAGCTAAACATTTCAAAAATTGCAATAACATTTAATCCTCGCTTCTCTTTCTCCTCCACTGCATGGGCTTAATTAAAAGAGCAAACATTTGTTTTCGTTTAACGAGCTTCGGCTGAAAGCGCGCGTTGCCGAACAAAATAACTGAAATTAAACAACGCAGTATACAGCCTGAAAACTGATGACACGAAAGAGTATCCTCAGTATTCAGCCTCGAGTTCTGAACTCGCCGAGAATCGCACAAGGCTCGTCTTACCAGTGCCGGGCGTAATCTACTTAAGGCCGTACATGAATACTGCACTCGGCAGGGCCACTCGTTTCCCTTATTAATAGAGCCCCTAATTTTTCCCCGAACGATCAAAAAGAACCCCCCCTCCCCTTCACCGAAAATGATAAATGCCCAGACGTCACGAATCGAGTGTGAGCGTCGAAAGCACGAGGCAAGCATCCGTCGAGGCACAGAACATCGGTCCAAGTGCAGTCACTCCAAGACGCGAGTAGCTTAGCAGACGTCAGTCCGGGACTATAAAGAAACAGAGAGAGAGAGAGAGAGGGAGAGAGAGTCGAAAATTAGTTAGAATAGAAAATGAAATATTCGGCCCGAACATTGAAATACATATGTGTGTAAATCTCCGAATTTCGTAAAACTACTGGGGTGCAAAAGCTGGAAAAAAATTATTATCACCTACTACTAGATTTATAGATTTTCCTTAGGTGTTGTTCAACATGAAAAAACTTGTGAACGTGATTTATCGATTGACAAACTTTTTTTCCTCATTTCAGATCGAACTCTTGATGAAGGAGAGTTTGAAAATTATTGACTTGGTTTACACCATTGACGAGAGACAAAGCAATATGTGCTAACGCTAATTAATATTAAAGCCCTGATGAGGACGTTAAATAAAAACGTCGAAACGTCGGCATATTTAATTGCACCTGCAACATTGTGTTCGTCTTGATCATTTCTCTTCTTCCTAATCACTCTATCACGAACGTTTGAGCCTTCAATTTTACAAACTTTTTTTCCGGCGAAATATATATAAAGATAATAAGTTTTAATGGATTTTTTTTGTTTCTAAATACACGGTCGAAATCCCTTTCATTTCAACGCTTATTTGAGTATCTGAGGTGACATTATTATTAAAAAATGCTAGTTTCGTAAATAAATAGCAATCGTGATACTGCAATCTCATATCGTTTTTGCAATTGAATTGAAACATTGATTTTTGTTGTTATACAAATGAACAACCTTTTTATCTAAACTTGAGTAGGTCACCATAAAACTGCATTTTTTTAATAGATTAATGAAGTTTAGATAAAAATGTTGCTGCTTTGAAAGACGACAAAAACTCATTTCTTTATTGTAAAAACGAAACAAGATTTCAATATCTTTTAAATGAATATTATTTTTCAATATTTTATTTTAAAATTGTCTTCCTTTAGTTACAAAAAAGTGACGGAATGAAAGGAATTTCGATTACATCATAGTGTGATGTATAAAAAAAGCTAAAAAAATCGAATCGAAACTTATATAGCTTTATTCTACAAAAAAGATAAAACATGTTCACTAGTTCTATCATGCTAAGAGATACTTCAGGAATGGCGATCTCAAGATTTTGTTATTTTATTAAGATCGTAATATATTCGCATATACAGAAACAGTTTTTGACAATGTATGTCAGACGCATGTGCGTGGGTATATTACCTCCCATTTTGGCGCTAAGTGCCTAAACCGCGAGCGCACGTCGAATAAGGCCGGCTTCCGTTAGCCGACTGGTAATTCGGACGGAGCAGGCACGGCAAAAGCGATATCAGATTATGGGGGCTGGGGACTTCGGTTTTCATTGCCTCACGCCCGAAGAAAATGAAACTCGCGCCGCTACGATAAAAACGGGAGGAGATATATACGGGCAGGCCTGGTGCACATACCGTACGCGGCAGGGGGAGGGCCACGCGTAAAAGCTGAGCGAACGGGCGGCGTGTATAAAATTTTGCTGAGTGCTTGTGAAATTTTACGAGTTTTCCGCCTCGCGCAGCCTTGATTCGCGCCCAAGAATTAGTCTCATGTTTGTAAGTGCCGAGAGGGATTACTGGAACGTATGCGAGTGGAGAAAGGATGCAGGAGAGGCGGGCAGAAAGGGGCAGCTTTTCCACTTGAAGACGACGTCTATATGGAAATTGTGCTTAATCCTTATTGAGTGCGTAGACGGCCGAGGAAGTAGTTCGGCCAAGTTGCACAGTCGACATTTTATTTGACGTTGTTATTCGCGCGCAAACTTTGATATGACGCGCAGCTAAAAGTTCCGCGAATAATTTTCAATGGGAAAGTTATAATTTTAAATGTTTTTACGACACATTTCGAGCGCTTCTTTTTTAACTCGTGAAAATAAGTATTTTACGGTCTATTAAAAGAAAAGACGTTTCTTTTATTTTCATTTAAAAAGGGCAATGGGGCTATTAATTTCAATTTTCCGATTTTTATTCAATTCGCGTAATCATTTTATTCGGCATTGCCGTATGTTCGGATACTGCTGTTTTAAACAACTGCATTACAACGACCGTGAAGTAAAATACGATTTTCATGAGTGACGTGTTGCTGCGATGAAGCACTTGCAGTAAAGTCATTTGCAGATATAAACAATTGAATTTCATTTCAATGTAATTTACAAAAGAAGTAGTATATGGGCCATTTGCAAAAAAATGACAACCATTTTTGGTAAGTACGCTATATGACATTGGCGCTAAAATTCAAAATAATTTTAAAGGTATTAATTTAATATTACAATTTAAATAATCAAGAAAAATTATTTTCTTCCATCTCGATGATGAAAAATCTTATACAGATTGGAAACTAAATTAAAAAGTCTTTTTCAATAAAAGGAAAAACATCAAGGAGTACAAAAAGAGTGGTACAGTAGCAGTACAAGGAGTACAAAAGGTGTGACGCAGTTTGCACTAAGCCTGCCAAAGCACTTCATGAATTCTTAAAAATAACAAAATTCAACCGTCCTCGATCATAATAAATAATATTTTGATTCAGCGAAAGGTAGATACGCAGTATTTGTTGAAGAAATTTGTCTTTCTTATTTGTTTACGCGCGCATAGCGAGAATTAAAGAACTCCCTCGTTGTTTGCGACAAAAAGAAAAATAAGCAGCTGATTGCTCGAAGTTTTTCTTTATTATTTAATTCCGCATGGAACTCTTGAGATATGACAGCGATTCGAATATTTTATTCAACTACCTCATAGCGAGAACTTTCATTATTTTTTTTTTTTTTTTTTTTTTTTGTAACTGTTATTTACAGCTAAATAATGCATTGCGAACTTTCGAAGTTTAAAATTACTTTTTATCTTCGTTTAGTTAGCTTTTAAAATTTAATTTATTTAAGACGCTTTTTTTATTTATTTATTGCTCAAGTTTTTACCCGTAAAAATAAAAGTGTTACGCAAACTTCACTCCTTTGAGAAAATATTGTTCCACTTCAGAGAAATGATAAACAAAAACTGAAGTGCAATGTCTACCTACAGTCGTCTGTTTTTACTTAAATACATCGAGGTATTCATTATTTCGTTATTAATTATTTTTTGGAAAACTTTTAAGTCTACGTAAATGATGTACATTTCATGAATAAGGTATTTACCTACTTCATATCTAGAACATTTATTTCGTCGCTTTTAACGAAGTCTATATAGTATGTACATTTTAGAATTTTGAAAAAAGAAGCTTCAATTTATTAAAGTAAATATGTTACTTAAATTTAGCAAGAATCCGTAAAAATTAATTAATAAAATAATAATATTGCATTTAAAGTAAAATATAATAATCGAATTATGCAAATTCACAATTCCATTGTTTTGAAGCAAATGTATACTGAGAGAATTTCCACCTAAAAATTAAGGTAATTTTCCCGTGAAAAAACGTAATTGTGGGACGATTGGTAATACTATAAATTTTGATGGAAAAGTCGCAGTAATTTTTACCAGAATCTTGAACGGTTATGTCAAGCTTTGTAAGTTTTGCAGGAAAAACCCTGTAAAAATTACCAGGATTATCGCGTAAAATTTACAGAGCTTTTTTTGTAAAATTTAGAAAGCTTGACCAACCGTCCAAGATACACGTAAAAATCACGGTAATTTTCCCGTAAAAATTTACAATATTGTAAACCATCCCAGGATTACGTTTTTCCACGAAATTTTTACAAGGTAAAATCGTGAGGGAAAGAGGACGCTGATAAGAGGTAATTTATATTATTTAGACTGTAATAAATCATACAATTTGCTTTTATAATATCACACTGCTAAACACGTGCCCCTAAAAAAAAAGAACACCGAAAAACCACAATATTTAAATTTATACTAAGCTCGCGCAGCAAATTAACGCCGTCTTAAATTGAAGCTCGCCGCATGCGAAACAAGGTAGGTAGCAGAAATTTAGATTGCGCGAGCTTCCCGCTCGGCGTTCGCGCTCAATCAGCATAACAATTGCCGATGCGCGCACAGCGGCACTTAAAAGGCTGCTCCAAATTCGCCGGAATCGGCCGTGTGCCCGCAAACTCCGCGCAAGCTCCGCGCGTCGAGCGCGACCACAGCGACCGACGGACAAAATAAGAATGCAAATTAGCTCGCCAGGAAAACAAAGAGAATTTCGGGCAGAAGTAGGGTGTATCGCAGAGTGCGGGAGAGACGCAGTAAGAATAAATAATTAAGAGAGCAATATAACACGTATATACGAGTAGAGTCGCGGAGAGTCACAAAGACAAATACGTATAATACTTGCAACGCATCCAACGACAGTCGAGTGACAAAACGAAAAGCCGTGGTGGAGGGGGTGAAGGGATGGAACGCAGAGGGGAAGCTCGCCTCGAGATAAATCCACCAGGGAGGGAGGGAGTGAGCGAGAAGCTCCGGGAGCGACGGAGAGGGCAATACAACACGCGGGATGGGACAGAGGGCGGCGGGGAATTAGAGCGAGAGGGGCCGACGGCTGCCCCTTGCTAGCGGCGCGGCGCACACGTGCCGGCGCTCGCGTGCACCGTCGCGCTCTTCCGGCAATTTGCTCGGCTTTCCTCGACCTCTTCTTCAGGTGGGCGACGCTCTCCGGGCTCGCGGCTCCCCCAACGCCTCGCGCGCCGGCCACTGCTTTGACAATCGATATGCATTATACGCGACGCTTCACTGTTTATCGCGGATCGACGATCTGTGCGCGCACGTCCGTGCCCCCAGGGCCCTTATTCTGCAAGCTTTACGAATGTTAAGGACAGTGGTGTTTTTGATAGATATGAGCAATTCTACAAAAAATAAGCACTTTTGAGGTCGATCCATGATTAAAAATTTTGGATCAAGCACTCGTTCCGGACCCGGTGCATTCTCTTCTATATACCTTTCTTAACAGAGAAAAATTGTTGAACACATATTACAGGTTGC
>JAWWEP010015503.1:5305-16958 GCA_035582995.1 Sycophila quercilanae | reverse complement strand
GCACGAGTAATTCTTATACAAGCTAGAAAGCTGCGAGATCTACTGTACAACATCTTTACAATGTACGATAAAAAAAAACGATACATAAATTTAATTTATACTAATTTACATATACTCCTACTGATTGCAACCTATAGTTCGACGAATTCTTACTTAAAGTCTGAATATAGTGATGTTAGTTGTACAATGCATTACAGAGTTTCCGAGCAATTATATTTGAAAAAATTTATTTATTTAGTTACAATTACTATATTAAGTATATGAGATTATAAATTTCCAATATTTTTTGTTGTTGTTTAAATGAAAAGTCAAAATTACGAGATCATTAGCATCGCAACATGCACCTATTTGTAATAACAAGCATCGAAATCGGCTTTAACAACTATTCACCGGTGCGAAGATAAAATGTACACAGAGCTCGTACACCCACGATCCTCAATGAATAATATCATACCGCGGCGAGTGCAATACACATATATAAATTCTCACTATCTCCAAACTAATCCTGCGCTTCATCCCTCGATAATCCATCGCCTTCAAAGAAGCCTGGACTTGCTTCTCTCGCGGACGTCAAAAACCATAGATTCCATGCAAGAGACGCACGAACGATCGTGGCCAGAAATAATTAATCTCGCATAAAGGAAGATCCACGAGAGGCGCGCCTCTAAACTGCGCGCATTCATTCCGCCGACAAACAAGCGCGAGGGGACGGGGTGCCGCGTGATTTTACGATCCCGCGAGCACGCACGGACCCGTCGAAATTAATATTCAGGGGGGAAAAGGGGAGGGGGATGAGTCCGCGCGGTAATAACGATAATCGCGAGGGCATCCCCCGCGCCGTATTAGTTTTCTACTCGGATAATCGTAAATAACAATCGTAGCGGGTAAACAGCGGCCCGTCGTCGCGTTTGTTGGTCCATCCGCTCTTCCGGCGCGAATCCAATTTTCACCCTGCGCGCTAAGCGCGAAATGCATTCGCATATGCGACGTACGTGAAGCGGTGTAAAGCTAAACTATACGAGGACGTCTGGGAAATTCGACAGGATGGATTTTTAAGCCCAAGGATTTTGGTTTTGTCAAGTTTCTTCCTGATGCAGTTCGCTTGGATTGAAAAATACTCCAAGGAATTCGTTAATTAATGGATGAATGTCGTTTAATCATAAATCAGTCAATAATTGACTCAGAATCTGTGAAAATTTAATAGATCAATGAAGTAATTGTGTACGCTGTAATATGCTATTATTGACATTCACATTTTGATCAGAAGGTGTCGCCAATATTGGTATCGGAAGTCTGATTACAATATTAATCACAAGTTGACCCAATCAGCAGAAAATTATTCATATTGTGATCAATTTATCGTTAATTTTCGACCAGAAAAATGTTAACTTAACACATAATATGATCAGATGGCGCCATGACTCTTTTATTACCGATAACTTTTATTATTATGGACAGCTTGCAGCCTCAAACTAAAGTTGCTCTCAACGCTGCCTTCTTACAGATCCTATACACCAGCTGCACTAGACTTCTTTTCAGCGTGAACATATTATTATTTATCGCAAATTCCATCGCGCCCTTTAATAAGATTCGTTAATATCTCGTTAAAAAATTTGAACGGAAGAAAAAGAAGCTAATATAAATGTTCGTATAACTAATAATTTAGCTCGATCTCTATCCTCCCGAATTTCGACGGTAGCTGCACGAGGGAACTCAATTCCCATTTGCAATCAACCGGTCATTTCAGGTTCGTAAAAAATTTCGCTCTGTCTCGCGTGGAGCTCGGAAGTCGGTGGCCCGGGCGCGTATACTTCAAAACCCCGGAAAACGTCCCATAAACGCGTACATCGGCGAGGCTTTCATCGCCGCCGCAAAATGAGCTCGAAAAGCCCCTTTGCACGAAACGACCGGACATCGCGCCTCGCTCGCTAAAAAAATGGGAGAGAAGGGAAGAATGAAAAAAAGAACCCCAAAAACAAAACAAAAACTCGCTAAAGGGTTACCAGCCTCGTAACCGCGTCCCATAACCGTAACATCGTGTAAATTCCGATTTCACGCGTCGACGGCGTTTGTAAATTAATGTCGCGGTTTTTCCGCGCCCCGGAGGTCGGGCTTTACACGCGAACTTCGAGAGCGATTAATTATTGAGGGAGGGAGGAGGGGAGGATGGGGGAAAAAAGGATCGGAGGAAAATCGCTCGCGCGGCTCCGCTCGACAGCACAGTTAGACACTGAAGGTATCTGATGCAGACTGAGCTGTGGCTCCCGGGGTGTCTGTACCGCTACTTCGAACTCGTATTTACTTTTCCATTATTTAGTTTTATGTGGCTTTAAAATCCATTACTTAGTTTTATGTGGCTTTAAAATCCATTACTTAGTTTTATGTGGATTTAAAAATATTTGAAATGCTGCAATTGAATTGTGTGATAAAGATTTTTACAAGTAGCTATGAGTGTTCAATATTTTACTCGGATGTAAATGTCAGAAGTGCAAGCTTAAAACATTTTAATATTGTTTTTGATTAGTAAACTTTAATTAATATCAATAAATTATATCAATATCTAATTATATTTTATCCCTTCAATACTAAATTGGGATAATCCGGCAATTACAGTCGACCAATACGTTTTTGTAGGAAATAGATAAAATGTTTAAATAAAATCATTTTTGTAAAAAGAAACTTTGTGATTTTCTTCGCGCGATTCTAATTATACTAACTATTAGAATTCGTAAACTATATAATCTCGTCTATACATTTTTGTTTTCATGACGTGTATCTTAAAAAAATTGCGCGCTTCCAGTTTAAGATTAAAAAATTTCACGGTAGCTTTAGTTTTTAAGTAATTATCATAACCTAATAATCAATACAGTATATATACATTTATATTTCATTACAACAGATTTTTTTTTACTAAAAATATCCGATAAATAAATTTGTGTTTATGAGCTACAGCAAGGGTTAAAGGGTAAGAACCTTATACAACTCTACGGACGTACACGAGTCTGCCGTTAAAAGATTTTTTTGTTAAATATCGAAAAAAGATTAAAGCGATGAATAAAATAAAATGCATGTTAATAATAAGAAAATTAAAAGAAAAAAATTCCCGCCAGCATCTACAAAATCAGCCTTGACTCGCGCGGCCGGCGAGAAAAACGCCATTACACACCGCAGCCAGGCTTACACACAACTAGAAAGTGCGCGCGACTAGAAAAAGAGGAATGCCAGGGCTAAATATACCCGGAGAGCGAGATAATGTTATTTTTCCCGCGTTCCTCCGTTCGTCGATAGGGAAATTCGCGTCGGCCGTCCGGCGGCCGCGAACCGGCGATGATCGTATCTCGGGAGAATGTGCGCGAGCGCTCGGTACAGTGTATAGAGAGCTCCGGCCACTTTTTTTTCCACCGTATACGCGCGGCCGATACGCCGAGGTTGCGTGCCGTGGATTTAAGGCTGGCAATTCTTCATTGCTTTTTAAACGCGACCGGCCGGCCGATGTTACATGATTAATTGAGAACATAAGCGCTCCCTCCAAGTCGAAGTCTATAGCGCTCCTTCCTTCTGAACTTTGCATCGCTTTTCTTTTTTTTTTTATTTTTTGAAAAAAAAAACGAGAAATAGTAATAAGAATGAGGAAACGAGCCGGAACGTTTCGCGTATAATTGATCGGTGTACGCGCGCGAGGCTTTCACGAGCGCGATTATAACGTTTGATGGGCGAGAGGCAATAAACAGCGGCCGGCTGCTTTTATCCCAGAAATAAAATTACCCAAACAATGGTATACTGAAATATCCACATTCCATCATCGTCTCGCGCTTAATTAAACGACGTTACGACACTTTTCGCGAGAAAAGCCCTCGGCGCCGGGCGAACCTGTTTTTATAATTGACAAGTGCTGTCGAGCGATTTATCCGGCAGGTGGAGGAGGAGAGATCAGGCGAAAAAATAAAAGTTGCACTCCGACGAAATTTCGTTCGTTAAGGATAGAGTAGCGACGATGATGGAGAGGCTGTCGATGAAAATTTTGTATAAATGAGCTGCTCAAAAGCCGGCGTGGGTTTTTTCGTATTTCGCGGACGAGTCCCTATACCACAAGTACACGGTGAAAAAAAAAAGAAAAAATGAGCGATACACTGACCGTTTGAACAACTTGGTCGATTTCTTCGAGGAGTGACATCTCGACATACCAATTCTCTGACAAGTCTCGTTTTTTTCTCCAAACTGAAATTTTTATTAAAACGTCGATTTTCAGCCTCTCGCTCGAATTGGAAAACACTGTACTGCAATGAGCGCGACGTTGATGTGTATAAATGACTTGACAAAACGAGCGGCTCGATGACATGATTTATCATTATTTTATTTTATTACGTTTCCTTTTTTTTTTTTTTAGAAAATTCATTGATTTTGACACCTACAAATTATCGCCCGCACAGCGTCAAACGACGTGCCCATCGCTCCCTGTCGTCGCGTCGACTTTACTGTTTGACTTACGATCGGCGCGAAGTGAAAAAAAAAAAATTGAGTGGTATATCATAACGACACCTAACGACTTGTCGATTTCGAAAAAAACGCACGACTCGGCAGTTCTGTAACAGGATCGTTCCGATAAACCGTACAGTTCCTCCATAACAGGGCGTCATTTCCAGCGCGATTCTCGCGAAGCCAAAAATAGCAACAAACGCCGTCCAGCAGTACCGACTTCGGTGTCCGTTTATCGATCGACGCGGCGGCTTCTCCTTTGCTCGTCTCTCAAAACGATCACGTGCGACGCGGAGCGCCGCTAACGCGATAAAAGTTGAGAAGCGTAATTGGCCGGCCCGGGGACCGGCTCCCCGCGTGGCCGAGGGACGCAATCGGGGGACCCCAGGCGCGGGAGACTAATAACGCGACCAATGGGCCGTGTCGGGTGATTTTTCGAGAGTTTTCACGACATGGCTTTTATCTGCGTCGCCGATGGCTGCCTCGCTTGTGTTATTTATTTATTTTTTTTCTTTTAACACAAGAGAGAGAGAGAGAGAGAGAGAGAGAGAGAGAGAGAATTTTCGGGATTTCACTTTCGACGCCCGTGCAAACGGCCTGATGTTCACGGAATCGGTTGTTCGTCATGCAGTAAAATTACGGATGTTGTGCGATTACTCATTCGATGACAAAAAAAGGATCCATCCCTCGCTGCTTCCTGTTTTGCAAGATTTTTTTTTTTATAAGTATAATATGTAAATCTTTTATTTTAGCAAACGCGACTATTTTTTTGTTCTGCTATGACTCTATGAGTATTTTGTATTGATATTATAGCAAAATGACTGTGATTTGCGCTATAAAATTTATGTTGTTAACCGGATATTTTTAAAATTCTTCAGAACCTTCTTGTCATGGTATTTTTTTTTTTTTTTAACAGGATGATTAAGTACAGAAACCAAATAAAAAAGCCGAATACTTTCCTATTAAAAGATGGCAAAATTTTGTAAAACATTAAAAGTGAAGTTGATTCGTTAAATGGCGCCAAAATTCAAACCATTTTTTATCTATATTTAATACTTTAATTTGAATAATCAATCAAGAAGTTTACGTTTGTTCAATATAGTCATTAATAAATTATTATATTCATTAATAAATCTCTAATGGTTCAGAAACTTCTTTGAAATCAGTGCGTTGATCAAAAATAAAATGCCATTCGGTATGATTTTCTATGGCCTTATATAATTTTGCTTTAAAAATTTTGCTGTACAAGGTAAAAAACTGTACAACTCTCGATAAATTCCCGAATCGCAGGCATCGGCGCAATGCGCGTATATGCGAGAGGCAAAAGACACTTTTGTTCGAGCGAACAAAACCAAATTTTCCCTGCGTACGCTAAAGTCGGCAAAAGCGCAGACGCGTATAAACGCGCACACATTCATCCTCTCGCACGGCCGCGGGATACGGCCCGTACAGATAAAACACATTCACACGCAGATGCTCCTTACTCTGGCGCTTGTATCACACGAGCGCAGGGGGGAAAACCCGCAGTCGATTCAGCTTCGTACCCCCCTATCTCTCGGGCACCCTTAAAACGCGAAATTAACGCAGCCGCGCACGCATACCGCTCGAACTCTTCTACTGTACGCTTAGCTTTCCTGCCGAATCCTTGAACATGCGTAAGCGCATGTTCGTCCTATTTTTTTTTTTTTTAACGATGAAAGTGGAGCTTAAAAGATAGTTTTTTAATTAATTTTGAAAGGATTATCTGTTTTTTATCTTGTGGTTAGATCTTTTATTTTTTTGCGCGGTAAGGTTGATGGTGCGATGCTTGCATTATGTTATTAATTTAAAAATTTCAGAAATCTTCAAATCTTTTTCGCAGAATTTTATGTAATAATTAATAATAGTGATAGTAATATTTAATACAGTTGATATATTTTATGTGATATTTTGTGTGATATTTCGTATAATATGTTGTGTCATAATTGATAAGGTTATACGATTGGAAAAAAACTATTGCTTGCTGAATCATGAGTTGCTAGTAGCTACATTTTTTCACGGGGATTATTGCTAAATATATCGATAAAGGGTATGCTCATTAGTGTAGAAAAGTTTTATACAATAATTAAAGCTGAAGCTGACAGACAAAAAAGTCTGAAATAAAGAAAAAAATGATTTATCGTAATAAGAATGAAAGAAATGAACCTAAAAGAACTTTTTTCGAATTCTTTCGAGTTTAGATGTATTTTTAACAGTGTACTTTTGAAGTGAGCTCTTACTTCTTCAAGAAAAGCCAGAAAAAAAAGTTTTTCCCAGCGATACGAAGTTTTCGACGGCAGACTAAAAATACGAAGTCCATTTTTTTTCCTCCCGCAGATTAGGTAATGCATAAAAGAAAACTTAACGCAAGCGCTTTACAACCCCCGCTGTACAAAAAAAAAATTACACACGCATTTTACGAGAAATATTAAAAAGGCGAAATAGAGCGGGCAAAATATAATAAATACGCTTTATTACCGGAGCCAGCGCTGCGCGATCTTACATTAATTTACGCCGTATAATATTATTTACGCCGAAAGAAATATTATTTATTATAAGATTATCGTAAAATAAAAAAAAAAATGAAAGAAAAAAAAAGCGAGAGAAATAATGTAGCGCACGCACAGTCGACGCGTGCGCGCGCATTAGGGGGCAGCCGAATGAAAAGTGAGCGAGAGGGGTTGAGCCAGAAGATAGAGAAGGAAAAGTCTAGTCCTGACGCGTAGGAGGGGAGCAAGCGCGGAATTCACCGACGGGAGAACCAGGAAAAGCGTATATACATATATATTCACCGAGTGCGTGCACACACGTGTTATTGATCAGAGAGAGAGAGGCGAGCGGCCGGCTACCGGAGCCGGGGGGTGCCAACCGCATTCCCGCTAACTCCATTCTATATACGGGGGCAAGGGAGAGACAAGCGCGCGCAGGGGGCGCTTTTCCATCCTGACGGGAGTAGTGTAGTAAATTTTACTATATGCCTGTGAAAATTTAAAAGAAAGTTTCGTAATTGGCTCATTGGCTGACGGAACTAAACTTTTTATTAGATTTGAATGAATTTTTACTACACTTTTATTTAACATTTACCAGACACGGTATAGGAAAAATTACACGAAGTATATATAGTAAAATTCGTTATTTCATGAATTTTTACACGACAGTATGATAATTTTTAATAGACTGAACAGCCATTTGTTGCATACAAACCGACAATATTGCAGTTTACGCATGCGTGTCAGGCGGCGTATTTGTTATAGTAAAATTCGTTATTTCATGAATTTTTACACTACAGTATGATAATTTTTAATAGACTGAACAGCCATTTGTTGCATAAAAACTGACCATATTGCAGTTTACGCATGCGTGTCAGGCGGCGTATTTGTTATAGTAAAATTCGTTATTTCATGAATTTTTACACGACAGTATGATAATTTTTAATAGACTGAACAGCCATTTGTTGCATAAAAACTGACAATATTGCAGTTTACGCGTGCGTGTCAGGCGGCGTATTTGTTATAGTAAAATTTAGTTATGCCATTAAAGGTTGAATAAAAAAATTAAACTGCAAGCGGCATGATGTTCACTCATTTAGTGCACTAAACCCGTTTAAAGTGACATTGTAGTATAAGCATATATTATGAAATTCAGAAATTATGAATATGTACACTGAAAAGAGAAGATTAGCAATTTAAACAAAATATTTCTTTAAGGAATCTCTCAGTGTATTTATGCAATATAAATTAATAAAAATTAATTCAGATTCAGAGTCTAATAAAAATTTTACCATACTATTTCGTAAAAATTTCTGTACTGTTTAGTATAACAGATTATCAATAGGTTTTCCAACATTTTTAATAAATTTTTCAACGTACTTTAGTAAATTTTACCATACAATTTCTCCGAGTATATCTCTCTCCCTCTTTCTCTCTCTATCTCTTTTTGTCTGCCTCACTTCCACCATCGGCAGCCCTCGTGACACGTTCGACGCGGTCTCCCGTGTGTTTGCGCCCTCCGACACTGAAAACTGTAACGCGAGTCCCTTCGATCCGTGAGCACCCGCGAGCCGCCCCCGGGATCAATGGGAAATTTGGTTAAGTGCGAGAGGGAGAGAGGAGCTGCCTCTCACGCTTTCCCCGGAGCGGTGATCAATGCCGGCGCTGCCGGAGACTGCTTATTTTCGGACGGGATATATTTAGGATGCCCGTGGATTTTACAGCCTTGCCTATGCGGATCGAATGGATTAGAGCTGGAGTTATGAGGGATATGACGATTATAAAAAAAAAAGCGTGACGCAAACGTTTGATCAGAATTTTTTTTTGTTATAGAGGAATTTTATTCTATTTTATTTTGTTTTTCGAAGGGAGCAAGGAATTTTTTTTTTACGGCAGTCTGCGGCGGTTTCACGTATATCATTGTTGGCTGATGTTGAATGAAAATGGGGGGTTTTTGTATGCACTGGTTTTTCTCTTATATATAGAAAAAGTTTTGTACGGTAAGAAATGCTCTCTGTTTTCATGTTGAAGTAGATAGTTAAGCTTAAAGAGTGAAAAAAAGTAGTTCTTTAAAATGTCTATACCACAGTGCACGGTTACGGTAAATACGAATGTAGCACAGAAATTATTTCCAAATAATGCCACGGATTAGTTCTAAATTTTGAACTCGAGTTTCAACGATTTGTGATGAGCCCGCTTGAAATTTTCAAGGGTGATATACATTAAAAAGTACCGAATTGTTTGCTTACCCACTTCAGTTTCTGTATTATTTATTTAATTTTAAGAGTACTTGATGTTCTTAAAATAAACTAAAATATTTAGATACCCTTTTAATTTAAACAAATTTAATTTTGCCGTGAAATAACCCTAATTTACAACGATCTTAACACAAGCATTTGATAGTATATCTTTATCATTAAAAAAGATAATCACGAAGATGACTTAATTTTGCATCGCCAGCAATCGCATTAATTTTTCTTTTATATTAATTCTATTATTTATCAATATCAATTCTATATTTCCAAGTATACATAACGAATCTATCAAAGATTTTTATTTACTCAGACTTGTCGGATTAAATTTTCAATATGGACTAAGAATACAAGCTCCCGTGGCAAACAGTAAAACCAATAATTAATTTTTATCAATTGGCGAGACGTATTAATTGAATAATTCAACTCGTAAACTGGGTTAACCTCGGCGGCGGCTTATTTGTAACCTTCTGAAATTGATGTATTTTCAATTAAGCCACAATTATTATCGAAGTATCGCAGAAAGAAATTTTAATTAAGCTCATCCTTACACCCAGCTGATTGTTCATTATGCGGTGCATTATATTTGTTTACCCCGACGATTGGAAAACGAGTGCGAAATGAATGGAGGGTAATTGGTTGCTCCATCGGCGCGCCACTGACGCCGCCACCGATGGATGCGAAAATTCCGTCGCGGGGAGGTCGGCGACCTCGCACCTCGAAATTAATGCAGACACGACAATCTCGCCTCTTTGGAATTGAACGAAATATTTAGAAAGTAGTTTTATTAGGTACTTTGTAATTTAGCCTATTAAAACAACTACGGTTGTAACTTAGGACTTCTTCTGTGTATCGTACTTCAAGCACTACTTCTAGTTTTTTTTTTTTTTTTTAAGCAGTATAGTGGTCAGTCACGCGCAAAATTCGAAAACTAAGGAAAAGCTTGTTCATTTAGTATAACGGAGAAATGTTTTTTTTTTTTAAATTACGTGCATTCTTGTCTACAAAAAGAGGATTAACTTAAAAAGTAAAAAAAAGTGAGTACAGTGACTACAGTGAATTTAAAGCTACTAGCAAAATCCACGAGCGCATAATTTTTTGGCGTCAAAAATTATCAGATCTTTTACTTTTTATTAATGCTCTTATTTAAACAAATTTCGGAATAATTAGAAAATTTAAAAGTTAAACAATCTCAAACTTTTTTATTCTAATTATAATATTAATTTTGTTTAATTAGGCACAAAAATTTATCCCTCAATCCATCACATAGTCTCTTACGAGGCTTCGCATCATTCTGTCATCGTTCTTTTAAAAGTCCATTGTTTTGTATTAAATGTACATTACTCATACTTCTTGATATTTTCTTTTTATAGAATTAAATTTTTTACATTAAAATATAGCACGATTGATTCCAAGTAAGAAGCCCGAGTAAAATAATTATAATAATTGTTAAATCTCCTTGTTATACCTAATGAAGAACGGACACTTCTTACTCGAAACGCAATAACAAACGAACGCAGCTTTTTTCATAAGCGCTTGCACGACTAAGCGGGCGAAACGAAATGAAAGAAAGAAAAGTTCGGACGACGCTCAAACAATTTACCCACGCGGCGGAGAAAAGCAAACTGAAAAGAGGAAGAGAAAAAAAAAGAATAATATTAAATCCTCGCTCGAATCCGCAAATTACGGGCATTCGCGTAGGCGATTATCAAAATGAATTCCCCGTGCCCGGGCGAAGTAGTCGTCGTCGCGAGCTCCCGTCTCTTAAAAAGCGCTCGCCTGCTCTCCTCCGCGGCGCAATACCTTAGCAATTTTTATTAAAGCCGCTCGCCAAGGCGAAAAGAGGCGACGCTTCGAGACGAATGAAAAGTTAAGCATCGCTCCCCTCTCCTTCACCACTCACCGCGAAGCTTTCTTCGAATCCACGGCTACCGCTTTTCTCCCCCATTACCGTATCCCCCCTTCTCTTGTCCTCCTCCGGGACACGCTTTATTTATTTATCCTTCTTCCTTCTTTTTTTTTTTATATATATACCCGCATCCTCGTAAAGTAGCGGGAGTACCGCGAGGGAGAGTACATATTTCCTCTGGACCGCGCGCGAACAGAATATTATGCGTTTCCGGGAACGACCGCTGTTCTCCCCCCGGCCGGCCACTTAGTAATTTTGCGCGCTCGCTTTCGTGAAATATACGGGGTTGCAAGCGGCGAACACCGAGTGAGAGGAGGCGGCCGCGGGGCAACAAAAAAAAAGTACGGCGGAATTAAATTAATGCGCGATATGAGAGCCAGCCAGCCGTGATTTAGGAGGAAGCTGCAGCTCGACTATATAATCTTTTTTTTTATATTATTTTGTAATCGTTGATGAAATATATTTATTTGTTTGCGAAATGGTTTAACGAACTTTAAATTCTGTGTACA
>JAWWEP010015493.1:6634-16910 GCA_035582995.1 Sycophila quercilanae | reverse complement strand
GATACGTCGGCAAATTAATTGCAAATAGCAATTGTGCGTTCGTCTTGATTATTTTTTTCTAACCAAACTCTTCTACCACGAACGTTCGAGTCCTTAAACTCTACATAAATCAAATATTACTTATCTTTTTTGCTTTTTATTTAATAATAAAAATATACACATCCTTCATGTAATTCTTGAATTGTGAGCATTATTTTTCTTTCGAGAACTTTTGACATTTGTTTTTTCTTTTTGAAACAGTGAAATTTCTTTTCTGTCAGAATTACAGCTATAAAATAAACATAAAACAAGAATCTTTTTCGTTCTGCCATATTTTTCTTTTTCTTTTTTCATTTCTTAAAAAAAAAACTATGCTAAATGACAGACCTTGGATATTAAGCCAATAATACTAGCAGTCAATTAGAAATAAATAAAGAAAATGTATTTTGAAAATTTTTAGAATTAATTTTTTTCGAAAAAAATCTTCCTCTATAGTAATGCCAAAAGAAAGTTTCTTTTAGAAGCTTTTTGTCTAAATTTCTGAAAGAGCAGGATTTCGGTTTATAATGGATCGGATGTTTGCGAGAAAAGCGCTTCCATCGAGGAGTAAGCCATGTTTCCAAACGGCTAAATGGGGAGCATTCGAATTTTTCACTACCTTTTAAAATTGAAATAAAACTTCATCCATCGAATTTTCATTTACACACGACAGTCATTTGGCTCTTTCACTTTTCATCCTTCCCAATCGATTTAAAAAAAAAAAAAAGTAAATTTCTGATCTTCCAAAACGTCGAATCGCTTTCTCAATGCAACCCAGAAAATAAATCGACGAATCTTTTAGTGCGCAGAATAACGAAGGAGAGGGGAGGAGATGCGCGAGAAGTGACGTACCATTCGGTCGTACGCTCTTATCCGACGGCGCTTTATGAGCCGTATCCGTCGAGTGTCAGGGCGAAGATTTTGCTCGCAAAGCAGACGATGCGATCGAAAATTTCTACTCATCCGATTTATCGCGAGAGAAATAAGACAGTTTTCATCAGAAATGACATTTTTTTATGATTCTTTATTATTCTTTCTTTTCTGATCCATCTATAGTCGAAGATGTGATGAAATTTTTAATGCCACGAGATGATATACTCCGAAGTTTTTCTGTAATTTTCTATAATTTTATGTGCTCATTTATGCGTTGTAAATAAGAACTAGACTGAATTGTTAGAGTTCGAAATTTATGTTGTGAAACTTTAAAAAGTGTACGAGATTTTATTTATAGTCAATTAACAACTTTAATATTATATTGTAGCATTCATAAGTTTATTATTTATAAATTCAAATCAACTTTTAAAGTTTGTTTCTCTTTTATTTGTTAGTTAAAAAAATGTATGGAATGCAAAATAAAGTAGCAAAAAGCAATATGAAATAAAAAATAACTAAAATAGTCTTTTTATCAAGGAACTCAGAAGAAGTAGAGTAAAAATTTGATATGTTAGATAAAGGAATGAAGGTTAAAGCGATAAAAAAGTGTCCAAGAAAAAAAAGGAAAGAGCGAGTCGAAGTGAGGAAGCATTAAAAAAGAAGATAAAAAGAAAGTCGAAGCAGCGAATAAGTGGACAGTGGCTAGCTGACGCGGGCGGATTATTCTTTTTCTTTTTTACGAGTAAAAGATGCAGAGCGCAGTATTGAATTGAAACGCTGAATCCCCGAGAATTTATTCGCAATCTCGGGGAATTTATATGCGGTCTTTTTGGCCGAGGCCTACGCGAGGGATCGCGAGCCTCGGGGTTTTGAGCGTTATATGATAAGTCGGAAGTAGAACCGAGGCTATATACGTCAAGCTTTAAATGGACGCGCGAAGTGTCGAACGGCCAATTGACGGAGATAGCGAATTGATTCGAATGCGGATACTCGTTTATTACTCCAATAAATGTTTCCAGTCGGCAGTTTAGTGTCTTAATTTATGACTCGATAGTCGGCCCATTTTGCTATGTACCGGAAGCGTCTTTCGCTTTTTCCCCTCACCACTGGCCACTCGGTGTACCGGCGAATAGCTTTTCACTTCGACCCTTCGAAGTGAATGAAAAGCAGACTTGGCTATTCTTCGTTGCGGCAATTTCCATATCCCCCTCGCGCCGCACTCGGCCAGCCCTTTTTCAACTCGTCCGCAACTTACTTAGTCTTCGTTAGCGACTTTTCATTCTGCCGCGAGTGTTTGTAGCCGTGACTGGCTTTCTCGATTTTTTCCGCTTCCGAGAGCAATTTAAATCTCCTCGACTGCGGAGTATTAAATTCCCGTTTAACGTCGAGCGGATTCGGGCGCAGGAGAAGGAGTATGAAGCGGATCGAAGGAAGAAAAGAGTCTCTCTCGGTAATAACGGATTTTTCCCATCTCTTGCTCGAAAGATTTTTGCCCCTAATTGGCCAAAAGCTGGAAAACCGATTCCCGTCGCTTCTCTTTGTCTCCTTTTTTTTTCTTCGGCGCGGCGAAGATGCTATTCGCAGTTAATTCCAGTCTTTCAGTCATTTCAGCTATTTTTCCAAGTGTCAGTCGTCGGATAAATAAAAAGAAGTGGACAACATTATTTAAAATTGGAAGAAATAACGTTTCATTTATATAAATATGACTTTTCTTTGATTTACTTAACATTTTTATTTTTTAAGTAACTTCAGTTGGAAAAAGTCGTAATTCAATTTTGAAACTTTTATGCTCTCTTGACAAAACTTTAATCAATGATTGAAACTGTAAAAATCAGTGTTAAGGAGTTTCTCAGCGGAGGTCGCTTTAATATTAAAGTTACATAAAACATTTGTTTTATGATTCATGAATAATTAAATTATTATCTAATCTTCCAAGGATTCTCACTATATCCTTTTAAATAAACTTTACAAGTTCATACTCTCTAAACTTCATCCAGTGAAATTTTACTAGAGGTTTAGAGAGTAGACTAAAAATATACTTTTTTTTTATAATATGCATAGGTGTTATAATATTTGTTGTCTGCTCAACAGTAGCGATCACCTAATTCAGATTTTCTTTAGTACTTTTTCAATGTAAGATGATCAGCTCTGAAAAAAAGTCTTGAAACTCGCGCAGCCCAGTGATTAATTAAAGTCCGCTTCCGCAAACACGCAGAAACTCCTCGTAAACCCGCATTTTTTCGTTTCACCCGTCCTCGTACCCTCGCGACAAAAAAAAAATGAAAAAAGAAAAACGTCAAGTTCCCAGTGCCCTCGCGACGGGACGGGCTAAATTACGGACCTTGTGCTTTTTCTCGTTCCGCCACGGTCCCGGTACCGTTGTTTCCGACGCTTTTGTGGTGCGTACGCGCAGCCCCGCGCACCGAAGACAAAGTACACTTTGAAACGGATAGGGCACGGCTGGCGTAAAAATATGAATTTTAACGAGGAATCCTTTCTTTGCTCGAGCAACACCAGACTTCTCTCTCTCTCTTTCCCAGCCCTGCATAGAAGAGTGTAATTATAGTTGGCATTTCTCTGTACAGTTTTCGTAACTCGGCCATTTTTCGCCTTTTGCTAAATACACGTTTACAGCATTTCGGACGACTCGATAAAGATTTATTTATTAAAAGACGTGTAGTATGTAAAATTTTTATGCAAAAATTAAAATGACTTTAATTCAGGAAATTATTCGTACAGCACTAAAATATATCCTTGTAAGTATATTGTAACGCACTATGAAATTATAAATATATTAAAATTACAGTGATATATAAATGAAGTATTTGAAACAAGTTGAAATTTTTATAATATTATATCATGTAAAAGATGCAATCACTCAAGTGTAACTGAGTTAACTTGCTTCATATATTTTATATATTTTTGCTTTGCACTTCCGAGGGATCGCAAATTCTTTCAATAATCAGGATTTTTCGAAGCACTTGAAATATGAACCGGGAATTGATTAACCGACGCGCTCGACAAACCAAGCGTAAAATGAAAATTCTCATCCCCCCGAGTGCTACTCCAATCCATTAGCACATTTGCATATTATTGCATATAGAATTTAAATCGCCAGAAACGACAAGCTCCCCTTTACTTTTTACGGACGAAGAAACCCACCGCGCGAGTTTGACACCTCCGTGTACGTGCTAAATGTGCGACGATAAAAAGCTGCACTCCCCGAGACGCAATTGAGTCGCCGCTCCTGTAATTGAAAGGCAATGCGCCGGAGCACCGGACGTTGAGCTTCTCCACTGGTGCGATCGTCCTGGAGAATGAGGAAGGAAGGCGGACGCGAAATCGACGTTCTGATAATTATTTTTCTTCGTTGCCCCCCTCCCTTTTACACTCCGATTTCGAACAAATACTCGGGCTTCCTTTCTTCCTTGCCTTTTTGTCTCCTCTCTCTAATCTTCGTCTACTTCGTCCTTCCTGTTTCCACTTTTTCTTACGAGGTGACGCCTTTTAATTCGTCATTCGAAGCGTTAATTAAAAATGCGCTTGCTGGTATTGTCCAGCTCTTTTATGCTCGATAATTGCGCTAAGAATGTATAGATTTCTTTTATTAAAAATAAGAAGTTTATATTTGATAATTAAGTGTTATCTTATTACGCGCATTAATTTGTTACTACAAAATCTGCAGATTTAATTAATCGCTGATCTTGTTACATTAATTTAACCCTTTCACTCCCAGCGTTACATGTAAGTAACATTTCAAAAAAGCATTTATCTTATGTTTTTAGTAAAAAAATCTTTAATAAGGTAAATAAAATTTATGGAGGTTATAACCGTCATTATCACGTATCGCTTGTAGTAAATTTTAATCATCAAATATTTAAGCCAGCTGAAAAAAAAACAAAGAAAATTTCAGAATAATTTTTTTTTTCAGAAATGTCTTAATTTAATGATTTCATATTCAACCAAAAAATTTTGGACTACTAAAGGGATCTTAATGTGAGCATGAAAGGGTTAATGTTGCGGCCTTGTAAGTTACAGTTCCTCTCCATGTTAATTCAGGTGTTTATCCGACTGGCCGGCCACACCTCAAGGCCTCTAGAGGCTTTCTCTGCATATACGTGCACTGAGGGATAGAGAATTGGAGGATGACGAGGGAAGAGGGCAAAGTCGCGGTCGCGCCGCAAATCAGTCGATTTTTTTCAATCTGATGTAGGCTGACTATCGCGTTGTCGTCATCGTCCCTTTTGGCCTGCGCTCCCCATTCTCGAGAGCACGACCTTCTCCCTTTTTTCTCTACGGCCACCGATAAATCGTCCTTATTGTTACGTCGTTGAAATGTGGGACGATAGACGAGAATTTTTTCCCTGACTTCTTTGCTTTTTTTTTATGGATATTCATAAATCAACCCTCGACGTTCTTTGGATATCCTGGTAGAAACGTTTACCAGCCATTCGACATCCAATTATAGAAAATACTTTAAATAAAAATTATTAATAGAATTTAAAAAAAAAAAAAGAAGTAAATAATTTTTTTGTGATAGCTATATAACTGCCAATGTTTGAAAAATAATCTCTTTTTCTCTTTTAACTAATTTACTCGGTTATACTATGGAATTTTTTCAGAATTCCACTAATTAATTACTTAGAACGATATGAAAGTATGTTTACCAAAGCATAAGCAAAATTTGCGCATAAAAAATTTTTTTAACGTATAATGTTCGCACGTACAATTCCCTAAAAAAAAAACAATTGGAACATTATTCAAACTGAAAGCAGTAAAAAATATTAAAATTCATAGAAGCATGCTTGTTGAGTCGACAGAACCCTTGACAGGGTCCGTCCAAAAATAAGCCTCTCCTTGATTTACGGCCTGATAGCTCTTGAGTGCCGCGTGCACAAACCGCTGGCCGCGAATATAAACATAAAGGAAAGTCCAACGACGTGAAAAATAGCAGAACGAGGAGGTGAGGGGAGAGTGGAGAGCCGTGAAAATCCGTAAGGACCGGTCGAGCTCGGCCGGTCGGACGCGATCGATGGAGGCGCGCGACGCCAGTTCGCATGTGTCTGGCTACGTTTGTAGGTCAAGTTTGAGATGGCGTCAGTGTCGGAAGATTTTTGTTTTTATTTACGCTCGTCGCGGTGTCGCCGGAAGTGAGAAAAAAAACAATGATTGTTTGCACGCCTTTCGCGAACGGCGCACGTCGCTTCTCAATGTTTTCCCGGCTCATTTGCTGCGATTCTTTCGGCCAATTGAAGGGACGCTTTATTTCTTCGACATCTTTTTTTTTCTCACCGAACGAACCAACTGTCTACTTTCATTGTGTATAAGATAATGCACCCAATTTTGTGATATTTATTTTTAAAATTACTGCCAATTTAATGTGAATTTAGTGTGTATTAATATTTTCTTTTCCTTTGCAGCTTGGAAAGAAATTAATTGATAATTTTTTAAATCTTTTATTGAAATAAAACTCATTTATTAGACAGATAGACAAATGAAATTTTTGCATGTTACGTAATTAAATAAATTAAATATTCCGTTAAATATTTTCCCGGAATACAATATTGGGGTAGAATTTGCAATAATACCTTTCACGTTAAGAATAATTTAATTAACAAATTTTGTCTTCCTGAGTTCAAATAAATAACAATAAAAACATGCTTGAGAAATAATAGCTCTCTGTCTACATGGTTAACGTGTAGCTATATATATACTGTAATAAATGAAACTTCTTTCAAAAGTTTAATCTTCACTATTTGTTCTATATTGAATCCCTTGCGCATTCAATTCAATTTCCGTTCTTGCATTAGAGTAACCAATGAGAAGTGTATGCAATCAGGAGATCGAAACAACCCTCAGGCTTTTCCTCGAGTCAATAAGATTAATTGAGATTTTATCCAATGCAAATCAGCAACTGGCTGCTTTATCTGGGTGGTTACAGTTGCTCAACTGGACCTATTTATATTCCACTGACAGGCAAGCTATCGACTCGCAATGGTCGCTTTTGTGTTTAGATAGCTCTTGATGGATAATTGGAGAAAAGTTATACTCTTTTGTATAGTCCATCGATAGTACCCCTAACTGAATATATAAAACTAAAAAAGAACAGAAAATTATCAAGATCAACTATAATTCGTTGATAATTGGTTAAAAAATCAAATTTAAAATTGTCCAGCTCCATTTTCTAGAATTAAAACCAATGATCTAATAATGTAGTTGCTCTTTGCTACTGTGAACTTTCCTCTTCGACGAAATAAGATAATTTATTACTCCATTGGATTTAAAATTCATTCCTTAATTAAAGGTTCCATTGTTCTTGGCAAAGGTTGTGTAATCTCCCGTCCATTCCAACCGCAAGTATAAATAAATAAAAGGGCTGTTTTTATTTCCGAGCCGAAAGAAGATTTTACCGCGGAACGACTGTGGCCGGCCCTTGAAAAGTCCTTAGAGCGAAACCTCGTCGGGGCAGCAATTGTTCGAGCCGCAGCTGCAGCTGCGCCAAAGTCCGCGGAAGAGAGATGTAAGACAGAGTCGCCTGACGAAATTCAATCGACTTTGTTCCGAGCGCCCGACTGAAACATGAAAGGCTCCCCTTCCCTTTCAACTTTCTTCCTCGCCCCTTCTATTTTTTTTTTCTCCGCCCAATAGTAAACCGCTCGTCCCACGCGAAAACGAACTTTTCCTCCCACGTGCGCCGATCGCGGCTGCTATTAACTGTCGGTCTTCCCCAGAACGTCCGGCGACCATCCCCAACTCCAGAAGTCTCTTCTCGAACTTGGACACTGCGTGTTCCTCATAAAACAATTTTCTTGGCTGAAGTGAGGGCTCAGGCAATTTCGGGGGCAAGAATTAAGTCCGAGAAATTTTGTTTTTAACTATATCTACGTGGTCAGCTACGATAATGCGCGGATTGAACATTATTAGGCGGAGGGAAACGTATAATCTGGTCACGTATCGAATTCTCCGCCTTTATGATCGTAACAAATATATCTCATGTGTCCATCAAAATCGTTTTTTTTTTTTGTTCTTAAAACATCAATAATATTTCTTATTTACTGTAGAAAAAAAGAAAAGCCAGAAAAATAAGTTCGATATAAAGAGCTTCCTTCCAAGACAGTCATGAGAACACAGAATTATGAGAGAAGTTTTAAAAGGCGGGTCGGACATCGACGAGGAACACCGAAAATAAAGTCTGGCGTCTCCGGTGGCGTTACAAGCAGCAAAAGAAAAGGCGCAAGCTCTGACTTTAAAAACGAGCCGCGAGAATCCCCTGTTGTTAGGAGCAGCTGTCGCGTCTTGTCCCAATATCGGCCGGGCGCCTAGCCGCGAACGAGGTCATACGTGATGCTCCCTCCACCGAGATGGCGATTTTTATTTTTCTGGCGAATCAGCTGCTGCCTCGACGAGCTCCAGATTTCCGCGCGGCGCACCCATCCTAAAAATTCAATCGCCCAGCCCTCTTACACTGTTTTTTTCTATTTTTTACCCGACACTAGTGAAAGTTTTTTCGCCTAAATGCGAGTTTTCAGTGCGAATGTGCTGCGCATCTTTCGTTTTTCCGATGTTAAAGAAGGCAAAGGTGCATTAAAGGGGAAAGAAGAAAAAAAGATGAGCGTCGCTGTAACAATTATCGATTTCGCCGGGGCGTCTCTTGGCACTTGGCCAGAGCGCTAACGACCGTCCCTGTAACACTGCACTTCGGCGAGCGAGAGGCTGCGAGACGTTTAAACTTCTTTTTTTTCACTCTGGACCTTTCTCCTGCCCTCCGAAAGTTACTGATAAACCCAGTTTATATTCGCCGCATTAAAAAGTTTCTCGAACGAAGTTGTCATACTTAAAAGTTAAGCGTTATACCGGGAACGACCTTAAAATTTTCGCGCGCAAAAAAAAAGGGAAGAGAATTGTCCCTGTTTACCTTTCTTCAAGGCTGGCTATCGTCGACCAAGCGGAACGCAATTATTGCGGACGACAAAGGGACATGCAAATGAACGGCTATCGGCATCAATTGATGGAAGATTTTTTTTTATAGGAAAATAATAGATCTTTATGTAATAAAATGCTTTATTGAAACTAATTTCTTAAATTACTATTATTCTTTGGTATTATAAACTTTATGTAGTTATAATAATTAAAATTATATTTTATTTAAATTATATTCATTAAGTATCATTATTAGTTTCTCGTAATAATTGATAAAACCATTTAAAAGGATAAGCTTATCGTACTTCATTTACATATGAGATCATTTCAACAACTTTAATTGAAATCACCAATAAATCTGCAAATAAAAAGAGAATTATACAACACATAAAAAGATATCTGATGAATAAAAAAAAATCAATACATCTCCACTGTTAAGTTGTACCCTCGCAACACTCCACTCGTAATCTCAGCAAACCTCGAGAAATCAGAAACATCGCCACGCGAGAAAAACATCGGCTTCGTCCCTTGTTATTGAATTTTCGTATAGCGCGCTCGAGAGCCTCGATATGAAAAACGCGTCGTAAAAAATGGCACCCTCACAGTCGCCCTGTGAAAGTCGTGCGAAGGCATCGGATGCAAATAAAACTTTTTGCAATTTCCTTAATTGCTTCGGCGATCCCAGCGCCTTCCCTTCCGTCCCCGGCGGAAATTTGGGTCACCCCGGGGTTTCCACTTCCTGCCCCTCCACCGATATCGCTTCAAAGAAAATGTATGCGACCACTGCTGGGGTGGGGGAAAAAATATTTTCCCGCTTATATTCGAGATATATGTCCGCGGGAGGCTCTGCATGCGGCTTATAATCCGCGGATACAGGAGGTCAGGAGATAAGCTTTAAGGAGAGGAGTTAATGAAATTCTAGCGAGAAGAGTAATGGACTACTTTTTTGCGTAACCTTCTCTCTCTACTGGTGAATAAATTTCGCTACATTACTGAAATTTACTGAAATATAGCTTGTATTTTTTCTTCGGTTAAATAGAGTAGAAAAAAACATTTTAGCGTGGTTGTAATTTCAACAATTTGCTCCCTTCCAAAGCTTACCGCGCGTGTTTACGCGCGCATTACTTCAGAGCCGTAGGACTGGCAGTCTTCGCCTTTTAGTATGTTAAAATTTTAACTTCAAAGGAGACAGCTTTATTCGTAGCTTTTTTCCAGTTATTGGAAATTAATGTTTCAACATTTGACATAATTTAAAGACTTCAAAAGTTCCTTTAACAAATGAATTTGGATGCTTCATTGAAATGCGATTGATCGCCTTAACGTTCATTATTTATTTGAAGAAGAAATAGGTGCCTCGCGACGAGCATTGAAAAGTTTTTTAAATAAAATTTAAATTCTACTTTAACAGCTCGCTTTCAACCTTTCCCATGTCCCTGGGGGGGGGGGGGGGGGGGGGGGGGGGGGG
>JAWWEP010015465.1:0-18482 GCA_035582995.1 Sycophila quercilanae | reverse complement strand
CGAGGAGCGCTGATATTGAATGAAAAATATTGGGAAATTATAATCCAATATGGCGGATAAAATGGCGGATTTTCGGGTCACTCGATGCGGGCGGCTGAAATTCGGGCTCCGGGGGTTTCAATGGACGCTGATGTTGAATCGGGCACTGGAAAAATAAAATTCCAAATGGCGGATAAAACGGCGGATTTCCGGGCCAATCGATGAGGCTGGCTGAAAATCGGGCCCCGGTGGTTTCCAGGAGCGCTGATATTGATTGATAAATATTGGGAATTTATAATCCAATATGGCGGATAAAATGGCGAATTTCCGGGTCACTCGATGCGGGCTGCTGAAATTCAGGCCCCGGGGGTTTCGAAGAGCGCTGATATTGAATGAAAAATATTGGAAAATTATAATCCAATATGGCGGATAAAATGGCGGATTTCCGGGCCTCTCGATATGGGCGGCTGAAAATCAGTCCTCGAACGTTTCGAGGGGTGCTGATGTCGAATCCGACATTGATAAATTAAAATTCATAATGGCGGATAAAATGGCGGATTTCCGGGCCACTTGATGCGGGCGGCTGAAAATCGGGGGGTTTCGAGGTGGGCTGATATAGAATGAAAAATATTGGAAAATTATAAGCCAAAATGGCGGATAAAATGGCGGACCTAAGGGTCTCTTCGCGGCATGCGGCTCACATTTGGGTGCCAATTGTTTTGATGCCGCACATTTCAAATCTAGAAAGCCCATGGCGGCTGTAAATCAAACTGCAGAGGTTTTTGCGGGCACTGAATTCGAATTTGTCGTTAAATATTTATAATTCAAAATGATGGATAAAATGGCGGACCATTTGGGACCCAGTGTTTTTGGCGCCACCTATTTAAATTTGACGGTAGAAGATTGTTTTTGACAGTGGACGATTTCCTGTGCCATTCGCTGCAGGAGACAGAAAATCGAACTGTGGAGGTTTTGCAGGCACTAATAACAAATTTTGGAAAATTGATATTTATCATGGCGAATGAAACGGCTGCCCTAAGGCACCAATAGCTGCGGGCGGCTGACATTTAGGCATCAGATGTTTTGCCGCCGCTTATTTCAAATCTGACAGTAGATAATTATATTTATTGGAAAATAATTTTAAAAGAAAAATATGATACTTTTCGGTACATATATATGAATATTTATTTTATTTTATTTTTTTTACATTAAATAGTAATATACTTGTTTTTCAAGAATCAATTTATTGTATAACAAAGAAATTGCGAGATCATATTAAGTATCAAGAAACGATTTTTGCCTATCGTCGCAAGTGCCCATTTTTACTCCTATCTAGGCAAACAATAGTGTATGCACCTCGGGAGTAAATGTTAATTTATTTGTGGTTATGGAACATTTTATACTTATGGATTATTTATAACTTTTATTCCCTAGGAGTGTAAATATACTATTTATTATCACATGTTATAATACCGCTTCTGCTTTCGGCGAATACTATTCCGTCCTGTTTGGCTACTTATATATAAATCTTTTAGTTTATATATTTTATTACGCAAAGTGTATGTAATATTTAACAAATGAGTCACTTTCTGGCCAGAGGGAAGTTTTAAATTATTCAGATAAGCAGCGTAAAGATCTAAAAAATTAAAAAATAAAAATGTAAAACAATTTTGCTACAGAACGAACGTTTTACTGACTGAAAAATGGGACTTTAAGTGAGTGATTTTAAATGAGAATTAAGTGAAGGCTTTTCAAATTTGTTATGGTGCAAAATATGTCAACCTTTATTTAAATTTATTTAAAACAACTGATAATTATAAATTTATAAATGTAGGATGTTCAAATATTGGAAAAAACAGGAAAAAGCACCATAGCTACATTTTTATAAAAGCGGAAATAAGGTTACTTTATTCCCGTAAATAGAATGAATATAGTGACTGTATTTCTACAGAATTATGAGAGGGTGTTAAAGAATCACTACTTTTGTTCCGCTTTCAGGTCAATAAAGTCACCAATGTAGTTGAGTTGGAAATTAATGATTCTATTACATACACGTGATCAGTCGAAGCTTCGGTTTCTCAATTATTGTAGGTGGTGATCGGTTGGGAATAGTCTTAATGTCCTTGTTGTAATAAAAAACCCTGTTGCAGAGATCACTTTCGTCCCAAATACACAGTGCTAAGTCGTGCAAAAAAAGGGATGGTTTTGTTCTTAGTTTCATTATCTCCCATTTTCTATTAGAAATAGAAATTCCTTCGCCCAGATATCTCTAAAAATAATAAAATAATTACGGTAATTGTCAACTGAAATCCTACTCCACAGGAGCAATTTAAGAATACAAACTACCATATCATTTTCACAAGACAGTATTAGTCTACCTTCCGCTTCTCCTGCGCCTCCAGGTTTATAATAATTAATACTATTTAAAATGTAATCCGGAAGAATTTTAGATGATCTTTTCTGTCCTATAAAATATTATGCGATATATGAATTTAATT
Organism: Sycophila quercilanae; assembly: GCA_035582995.1. Lineage (NCBI taxonomy): Eukaryota > Metazoa > Arthropoda > Insecta > Hymenoptera > Eurytomidae > Sycophila > Sycophila quercilanae. The sequence goes on along the minus strand of JAWWEP010015465.1, from coordinate 16,005 downwards.
ATTTGATTGATTGTACCGACACTAAACAAATTATTTTCAAGTCTGGGGTCGAGACACAGATATACTACACTATTTTGAACTCCTGAATCCGAATACGGGCTCTGTTTAACACCATCGTGCCAGGGTCAAGGTTATTTCAAGGTCAAATTGAGAAATTCCGATGGATTTATTTTTCACGAACTTTCTCCCATTTCGACGGCAGACGAGCATCGATCAATTTTTTTGCTTATATTTTTAAAGCACTTTTGATTCATCGCCATACATTTGCTCCCTTTGTGGGAGTTTTTTTTTTTTTTTGCTTTTTTCCATTTCAAATACGGCAATGTTCAAATTCTATCAACGGCAGGCGGGCATTAATAATTATCCTAAATCTATCATGGTGATGGCCAGATTGAGAAAAAACAATGAAATCGGAGAGAACTATGAGACAACATAACCCTTCAAACTTATAGTCACATAACCACAATAAAAATCCTAATGCAAAAGAGGTTATATTTATTAAATCTGTATTACAGCAACATGTTGAGGCTGGGTTCTTGAATCCATTAAACCCTGTTATTTCAGATAGCTCCAGACCCAAATAATCCTGTACCCACAATGACTACTACCTCTAAATTCCTATACGATGTACAACTTTCAGTGTAATAACTTACTGCGGGTTAGCGTTCTCAGTTTATTAAACCGAACCATTAAACCCTAAACCCTTAATCCTCGAACCATTAAAACATTAACCCTTAAACCCGATACCCTTAAACCTAGGATTTTCGGTTTAAGCGTTCAGGATTTGAAGGTTTAGGTTTAAAGGGTTTAGGGTTTGAAGGTTTAGGATTGCAGGGTTTAGGGTTTGAAGGTTTAGGATTTAAGAGTATAGGGTTTAAAGGTTTAGGGTTTAAGGGTTCAGAGCTTAAAGCTTCAGAGTTTAAGGGTTTAATTAAGAACTTAGTGTTTAAGAGTTTAAGGGTTTAATTACGAACTTAGTGTTTAAGAGTTTAAGGGTTTAAGAGCTTAATGGTTGAGACTGTAAGGATTTAGACTTTAAGAGTTTAGCGTTTGAGAGTCTAGGGTTTAATGGTTCAGAGTTTAAGGGTTTAGGGTTTAAGGTTTCAACATTTAGTATTTAGGGTTTAAGGGTTCAGGGTTTAAGGATTTAGGGTTTAAGGGTTCAGAGATTTAAGGTTTAGGATTTGAGGATGTAGATTTCAAAAGTTTAGGGTTTCGGGCTTAGGGTTTAAGGGTTCAGTGTTTAAAGCTTCCGGGTTTAAGGGTTTAATTAAGGGCTTACGGTTTAAGAATTTAAGTATTTAAGGATTTAGGGTTTAAGGGTTCAGAATTTAAGGGTTTAGAGTTTAAGGGTTCAGGGTTTATAAGTGCTGGGTTTAAGGGTTTGGGGGTTAGGGTTAAAAGTGCTCTGTATTTTAGAGTTTGGGATTTAACGGTTAATGGTTCAAGGAATACGGTTTAAGGGATTAAGGGTATAGGATTGGAAGGTTTAGAATTTAACGGTATAAGGTTTAAAGGTTTGGGGTTTAAGCGTTCAGGGTTTAAAGCTTCAGAGTTTAAGGTTTCAGTGTTTGATGTTTAAAGATTCAGAGTTTAAGGGTTTAATTAAGAACTTAAGGTTTAAGAGTTTATGGGTTTAGGGTTTGAATTCAATAACCTATAAGTCTGGTGGTATTCTTCGATTTAATGTTTATTTTCTTATTTTGACCTTGTAATAAGCTTGACCCTGACCTGATAATGTCAAACAGACCACGGTTTCGGCTTCAGCAGGTCAAGATACTATAGAATATCTGTATCTCGACTCCAGAATCGAAAATTATTTTTTTGTGTTGCTGTGTTGTTAATAGTAAATAATATATACGTACTTCTATTTCGCCGTAGTGGTGGTGGTACTGTTGGTCGCACCGCTGGTGACGGTGTTCTTTCATTCTCCCTTATGCTTTCAGAAGAATCTGTCCGATGAGTTACTGTCCCTGGCTTGTCTCGCATCGGCAAATTTTCAGAATCTTTCATGAAACTCTGATCTGAGACGTAATATTCCCTTTCTGATTTTTCAACTGTAAATGATATTTGACTATCCTCTGATGTGCCACGCACATCCGACCTATAGCGGGACTCTGATCTTCGGCCCGACCTTGAGCTTATACTCGGCTCCAATCTGTCGCGCGAATCCGACCGCCGGGGCGAGTTTGATCTCTGCTGCATCTCTAAGTCTCGATTCAACTCTGATTTTCGACGTAAATCGGTATTTTGACGTAACTCAGATCTCTGACGCGACTCCGATCTGCGACGAGACTCTGATCTTCGGCCCGACCTTGAGTTTATACTCGACTCCAATCTGCGGCGCGAATCCGACTGCCGGGGCGAGGTTGATCTCTGATGCATCTCTAAGTCTCGATTCAACTCTGATTTTCGATGTAAATCGGTATTTTGACGTAACTCAGATCTTTGACGCGACTCCGATCTGCGACGAGACTCTGATCTTCGGCCCGACCTTGAGTTTATACTCGACTTCAATCTGTCGCGCGAATCCGACCGCTGGGCCGAGGTTGATCTCTGATGCATCTCTAAGTCTCGATTCAACTCTGATTTTCGATGTGAATCGGTATTTTGACGTAACTCAGATCTCTGACGCGACTCCGATCTGCGACGAGACTCTGATCTTCGGCCCGACCTTGAGTTTATACTCGACTCCAATCTGCGGCGCGAATCCGACTGCCGGGGCGAGGTTGATCTCTGATGCATCTCTAAGTCTCGATTCAACTCTGATTTTCGATGTAAATCGGTATTTTGACGTAACTCAGATCTTTGACGCGACTCCGATCTGCGACGAGACTCTGATCTTCGGCCCGACCTTGAGTTTATACTCGACTTCAATCTGTCGCGCGAATCCGACCGCCGGGCCGAGGTTGATCTCTGATGCATCTCCAAGTCTCGATTCAACTCTGATTTTCGATGTAAATCGATATTTTGACGTAACGCAGATCTCTGACGCGACTCCGATCTGCGACGAGACTCTGATCTTCGGCCCGACCTTGAGCTTATACTCGACTCCAATCTGTCGCGCGAATCCGACCGCCGGGGCGACCTTGATCTTCGACGAGATTCCGAACAGCGCCAGTCTGACCTCCGGGGCGAGGTTGATCTTTCATGCATTTCTAATTCTCGATTCAACCCTGATCTTCGATGTAAATCGTAATTTTTATGTAATTCGGATCTTCGACGCGACTCCGTTCTGCGGTGCGAATCCAACCTGTCGCACAAGTCCGACTTCTGAGGCGACCTTGAAGTATTATGTTGTATAGACATGTTAGGCTCATATTGACTAGATACATTGCTATACCCTAACTTCACATTAAGCTTATGACTTGCTTTTTTGGATGACTCACAATCAGACTTTTTATGTGAAGTTGACTGAAGTAATAAAGGCTGCGATAGTGACCGTGGACATAACTCCGATTCCTGTATAACTGCTAAAGGCTGTGATGATGATTTTAAAACGCTAGGCGCTAATCTTTGCAATGATACTGACAGTTCCCGAGGTACGTTATTCTCATTGTTCTCTTTGGCTTCAAAACCTGTATCTTCTGTATCTTCGAAAATGGGTATAGAAAGTGACGGTTTTAGTTTAGAAAGAACCTGTCGGCCTCTTTTCTGACTGGCTGCCACTTTTAGCTTTACTTGAACTTGCTTCGCCTACATACAAATTATAATAAAAATTACCATTGTTTCACTTTCAAACACATTTTGATTGATGTTATATAAGTAGACTGCAGTATTAAATGAAATCTCACGAGATTTAACGTTTGAAATTTGATGAGATCTCATTTAATTATTACCGCATATGCGCGTATGTGGATTGTGTCTTTCCGTCATGTGAGCCAGCGTTTTTCAGTGTTTGCGTGTTTGCGTGTTTGCGTGTTTGCGTGTTTGCGTGTTTGCGTGTGTGTGTGTGTGTGTGTGTGTGTGTGTGTGTGTGTGTGTGTGTGTGTGTGGGTGGGTGGGTGGGTAGGTGGGGGTGCGTGTGAGAGAGCGCGCCAGATTGTGTTAGTGTGAGTGAGCCATTTTATGTGTGTGCATGTTCCGCACTCGATGTGCGCCTGTGACTGTGTGTTCCCCAGTGGAAATTTATGTCCGTATTTACACACTTTTGTACATTTTTATACTAATTTATACAATTTTATTAGGGACGAAATTAAAGAATGACTGTCGCGACACCATTTCATAACTGCTCGCGCATTAACTGTTAATGAATATTTCTTAACTTTCAAGGAATATTCATTTACGTCAAATATCATGAAAAATTTAGGTTCAAATGAACGGTGCATTTGGCTCAACTGAATCTTTCTATCAGTGTGTAGCGATGTTCGGAGTGGAAATGTGGACTTGGAAAGAACAGAAAGATAGAGAGATTGCAGATTTATATACAATGAATTTTAAAGGTTGACAAACAAACACCCTCGTATATTATCATGCTGGTTACTGGGAGAGAAAAGATAGAAACAGCAGCAGTGAAGAGAATACGTAGATGGCAGAAAAAAACAAAGAAAAAGAAGCAAGTAACCTAGAAAGAATATGCTGGGCGCTTATAAAAAAGAAAAGTGAGAAGGATAGACATCAGGTAAAAGATAAAACAAAGGAAAAGGCAAGAAGAAGATTGATGGAAAAATAGGGTGGTCTGAGAGCAGCGAATGGACAAGAAAAATCGAAGAAAGTGAAAATACAGAAATGGAAGTAGAAAGGAAGATAAAGGACACAGACACTTATGAAGAGAGAGCTTATATAAGTCAAGATTTGTGAATAATTAAGAGAAATAATTAAGAGAACAAAGGATACAATGAAGACTCTGGCGAGATTCAGACTGGGAAGTGAGATCAGAGAATATAAATGTTCGAAAAAGGAAGACAGTGCACGGCTGAAAATCGAGAGCCCCGGGCCTGTTGTGGGTTGCTCATTACGAATCCGGCATCAGCAAGCCTGAATTTAAAATGGAGAGACCAAAATGGCAGTTCAAAATGGCAGATCAGCTTTAGGTGTATGGAATGAAGTTGGCTGAAAATCGGGTCCTCGGGGTTTTGGGGATCCGTACTAAAAAATATCAGGTGACAAATAACGTGATTATTTTATTATTAATATTATTATATTTTTAAATTATTTTATATTATTTTATTATTTTATTATTATTTTATTATTTTATTATTATTTTATTATTTTATTATTATTTTATTATTTTATTTAAAAGTCTTTATATTCATTTTAATTTATAAAATTAAAATATAGTCTTAAAATTATCTTTTCACCCTAATCACTTGAAAAGTCCACTTTATTGACCTCCGCAGAGGGAGTAAAGAGATATTTTTTAGTCACAAAATCACTTGACTCCCTGTAGACTTACTTTACTCCCGCTAGAGTTACTATATTACTTTACTCCCACTAGAGTTACTTTACTCCCGCCTGAGTTACTTTACTCCCACCAGAGTTTCTTTACTCCCTGTACTCATTTTATTCTAAGAAGACATTTCTTACTCTTTTAGTCTTTATTTAACTATTTAACACACATAAAGTAAGAAGTGCTTAAAAAACGATTTATTGAAATTAAATTGATTTCAATTTAAATTGTTGTCATATAAAGTGGCCTTTTTGTAAGTGATTAAAGTGAAAAATTTTATATGCACCTCGGGAGCAATATGTGATTATTCCCTTGGGTGAATTGCCGCCCTCGCTAAAGCTCGAGCAGCAAACTGCACCCGCGGGAATAATCGCCTATTTTACTCCCTTGGTGCATAAATAACTATTCTCTGTTTGCATTTTTATTATAACTTTTTATGCGTGTATACGGCTCGATTTTTTACATATAGCCTGGTTACCCATCGTAAAATATATATTTTAAATAGACATTCAATAACTATTTTCAATAAAATTTTATTTCGTGGTTTCTCGCTTCGCTCGGGCGATAAACTCACCCACGTGCGAGAATCATTTTTTACGCACTTGTATCGAAATATACTATTTTCGCACTGACATCAGTGCATAAAGTGGCTTAAAAAATAAAAAAATTAGCCTAATTAGATTCAAATCCATTCAAAAAATCGTGCACACGCACACGCACACGCATACGCACACACACACACACACACACACACACACACACACACGCGCGCGCACGCGCGCGCGCGCGCATCTACACAGACATTTTCAAAAAACATCATAATTTGATTCAAAATAGCTTGAAACAAACTTCTAAAACGTTTTTAGAGAAACTTTTTTTTTTTACTATTACAAATACTTACAAAAATTATGTAAAAATATTAGATAGAGTAATAAAAGATGCTAAGAGTAAATATGACAAAAAACTAGTCGAACAAAATTGCAATAATACGAGAAATTTATGCGCAATAATCGAATCCAAAATAGGTATAATAATAAAGATAGAAATAGTATGATTCATGAAGATAAAACGGCGTATAATTATTATTAGTTTAAAGGGAACAAGCCTTTTGTTAAATTAGAAAAAAATTTTAAAAATTATATTATTAGTTAAAAAATTAAAATTTCCCTATTGAAAATAAATACCTAGTTTTATTATGTATCAAAATTACGTAATAAAACTAGGTAACTTGGTATGTACCAAAGTGTTCGAATTAGTATAGTATTTTTGATATTTATTTTTTTAAATATAAATATTGAAACTAGTAGGATTTATAAACATTTTGAATTTAACCAGACCCAAAAATATTTATTGGAACATGAGTAATGCTTACTTCAATCCGTACTTGGTTTCGAATACATATTTAGCTGTTGCACTCTATCTTAATAATAAAACTCATCGTATTGACTCTTTTTTTTTTTAATTTCCAGATTTTTAAATTCCTTATGATGTGAGTAAAACAAAATATTGAGAAAGTTTCAGAAAAATTTTAATTTCTACTAAAAGCATTAAAAATTCTAAAATTTTAAAAAACTGTCATTATACTCAATCTATTAATTTTGTTTTATTTAATTTTGTTTTATTTAAATTCTGTTCCACTCAAATCACAAGGAATCTAAAAAGCTATAGAATAAAAAAAAATAAGTCAATACAATGAGTTTTTCTTGAGATTGAGTGCCTTGTACGGATAGAGTAATAAATAATTGAGGTTCAAATAAGTGTTTTTGGGTTTAATTGGTCTCAAAATTCTTTGTATAACCTTGTTAGTTTCAAATAAGTATTTAAAATGAATTACTATAAATTCAAAATTATGAAATTTTGATAAATAAAGTAATTATAAAATTACAAAAGTTTAACCCTGGCTTGTTCTCTTAAGTTGATATTAAGGTAGTTATAAGTATGCAAGCATCATATGAGCCGTCTGATGCTTGCCTTTTCATTAATTTTAAGTAAGTATTTTAATTTTAATTAAGTACTTTTATATGCTGGACCAGCAAACAGGAAATGATCCTCTTCTGGATTATATTTGTAAAGCATTGTATTGCTCGGTAATAATAAATAAAAAATAAATAAATACAATAATGTATAACATTTTTAAAAAATCGCATAAAGAATCATCTTTGATGTGATTTTTCGTTATTAGACTGTAAAATTGTTGTCCCATATAGGTGTTCTATACTTTTCTACGCTTTCCATTTCCACTGCCGGGTGTCTAATAGTGAGTGTGTATTTGTAGGTGTATATATTGGTCACAACAATATAATTTTGATTATATTTAATAAAGTAAAAATTTATACAAACAAGGATAAACGTAAATAAACATTTTTAAACAAAAATATGTTTGCTTCATATTTTTAAGTTATGTTAACATCACACATTTACATACATATTATTAAGTACATATAATGTACTTAATTAATGGTATATCATATCAGATATACTTAATAGAAATTGGAATACGTAAAAGTTTATTTTTATTTGTAAATATTTATGTTTGTTTTGGAATATTTATTTATGTTAAAATGTTTATTTTCGTTTAAAAATGTTAATTTTTAAAATATATTTCTATTTCCTGTCGCGTTACAAAAAATATAAACACTAGAATATTGTACGAACTTTTAATCACTTTTAATCAATTTTGAGCAATCATTTATAAAATACGTTTTTTACAAGGACTGAATCAAAACCTGCTAAATTTGCATTAATCATTATTATGAAATAGTTATAATTTTTTAATCATTTCCATAAATTTAAATTGGAATTATAATTGTTGGAATTCCAAAAAAAGTTTATTTTAAGTAATATTTCAGATTTTAGTTAACTAATCATAAGTGAACTTAATAGAAACCCATAATCAACAGAAGACACAAAAAAAATCAAAATCAGATTTAAGTCAACCTCAAGTTCATAAAAATAAAAAATTATATACCAACATACCTCCTTTAAAGAATTATAGCTTGGAATTTCCTGATCACTACTTTCATTATCATTGCTCGTCTCACTCGTAGTTAAGTACTTTTGGTTTGGAAATTTCATGCGAAGTTCATTTTCTTTAGTTAAATTATCAACAGAGTCTATATAACAAAACATGAGAAATGAATAAAAAAATTATAATAATGAATAATAAATATATCTATTTTAAATACCTCCTATAGCAGTAACGAAGGCTGGATAAAATTCATAATCGTCGTGTTTACAAAGGTTATTAGTACATATCTCACCACTATTATTGCAAAAAAAATATTTAACATAGTACTTGTGTTGGTATTTGAAATCAGTGTTTTTTGTAGGTCTAATACTATCTGTATGATGTTTATCGTATTTTATGTCCGCAATAGGTCGAATTAAAAATTTGGATCTATTATCCAAAAAAACTATTTTGGCATATTTCATGTTGAAATATTACAATGACCATAAAATTGTTCGTTAAAACTATTAAACAATTTTAAGAACTTCACAAATAATTTTTCATTTGCTTTTTCAGTCAATTGAAGAAATAAGGGCTCTTGCACGAAAGAAAGAATGGCTAGGCTTATTCTTTCTTGTTCCTCTGTATTCCTCAGTGTTCCTCTAAGCGATGATAGTTCCTTCTATTCCTTTTTATGAGTCCTAAGAGGGAATGGGCAGAAAATATATACATAGTCGTCAGATCGCGGAACGCTCTTTATACGGCTACGTTCACGTGTTGCAAAGACTGTTTTGTCTGATGTAAAGATTGAATTTTCATAGCAGACATACATTGGTATTTTATATTTTCATTTTATATTTAGAATTTCATAATTAAAAATAAGTTATCTATTGCATAAAAAATAAAGTACTGTATAAAATTATACAATTGCAATATTTATCAGGGGACTATAGTGTAAGTACGTATATTGTTATTTAATGGTTAACTATTTTAATTAAAATTAAGATATTAATTAATAGAAGATTGTAGATTAATTTTCCTAGACTAGTTTTTTCCTATGTACAGTAACAAATCGCAAATTCTTTTTTAATTTACTTCAATAAATTTAAGTTGATTCAATTTAGCTTTCTCATGTAGAAAGATTTGAGAATAATTCTCTATGAGAATTATTTCTAATATTTTGTTATACACTTATTTAATACAATAATATTTCATATTAAAATTTAAGTAGTAAACAATTTTGTTGAAATGTGTATTGAGTGCTAATTCTATTTTTATTGAATCATACGGAAAATTATGTGATCTCATATGAAATTATAATTAAGTACTCAACAATATATCATGCAAGACTAATCTCATTTGCAATTGAAAATATACAGTTGCAGAATTCAAAGCATTTATGATTTTAACTTACAATTTATTATATCCTCAAATAATGTGTAATTATATTAATGTTAAAATAAATTGCAAAATCAGTTTATCAGATAATAAAATTTATTGATAAAATTGTGTATTAAATTTTGTATTTATAAAATAATATTTATAAATTAAAAATGATTTATTCAAAATCAATAATAAAAGCTTTATAAAATAGTGTATATATTTTATGTAATAATGTAGCAAATGAGATCTTACATTATATTTTCACACGAGGAAGTCATACATCTGTGTCATTAAACTCCTGTAATATAAATAAAGCGAGTATTACTTCTCCTTAATTAATGAGGCATAGAAGTCGCTAGTGAATATTTCACCATTAGTTTGACATCCCTCTTACGGTAACAAGCCACCTAGAAATAAAGAAAAACATAATTATTTAAAACATTTAAAATATATTAAATTGTTTAGATGAAAGAAAATTGTCTGCTAATGGTAGAACATATTTACCCGTATTTTGAGAGGTTTAGGACTTCTTCGAATCCCTGCAGTACCTACTTATATTCACTATCTGTTGGTTTTCAAATCAACCGATGGACCAAACAGCTCTAAGTTGACGGATATGACTTTTCCATACACTATTTTTGGTGTGAATACAGGAAATTCAATTTGAATATATGGATATAATGAAAATTATTTCATCCATGCATTTATATCCATTCAAATTTAATTTCTTGTATTCACACCAAAAATAGTTTATTGAAAAGTCACATCCATCAAATTAGAGTTGTTTGGTCCAACGGTTAATTTGGAAACCAGCAGATAGTGAATATAAGTAGGTATTACAGGGATTCGAAGAAGTCCTAAACCTCTCAAAATACAGATAAATATGTTTACCAACATTAGCAAATAATTTTGTTTAATTTAAAAAATTTCAAATATATTTTAAGTATTTTAAATAATTTCTTTTAATTTAAAGGTGGTTTGCCCTCTTAACAACGATCCTAATTAAATATATAACAATAGTGGTACATTCTTAAATTACATTACAGATTTACACAAATGTACAAGCATAAAACTGTGTACACACAGAATGGATAATAAAAGAAAAAAATACCTGTTAAATGATGAATTTGTTTTTACTAAGTATGCCAAGACTAGACTGAGGAAAGCATTATTGGAGTCAAATAAAATAGAAAGAAATAAAAATCCATCTACCTGCAGTATAAGTGACAATAGTGGCAGAGAAGAAAATATTGACATTCGAATTGACAGTGCTGTCAATCAAGCAGAATATACACAAATTAGTGTTTCTCCAAATGTAAGAAAATAAAAGAGTTTACACAATGTAAATGAAAATAATATAAAAGAGTGCATAAATGTTTGAAAATGTGAAATTATCTAAAAGTTACAATCAGCTGATTTTTTTAAATCTTTTTTGAAAAGAAAAATACTCGGTTTTTGTAGCAGAACATAATATGATTAGCACTTGATAAATAAGTTGATATTTGGCTGAATAATTAAAATTACATATTTTTTAAATAAAAAGTTTAAACTAAATTTTCAACTAGAACATTTCAATCACTATATGATTATTTTTTTAATAAATCACGTGATCTTTTGTACTAGATACACATTGAAACATTTTTATACATTTATGTACAATCTTAAACACTGCCAAGTTTCCACTGGCATTAGTGTATACAATAAATTGTATATAAGCCTATTAGGCGTATATATACAATAAATTGTATATAAGCCGATTTTATTTTATTTAAAAATTCGTAATCATGAAATTTGATTTCAGTTGCCTGACGAACAATTGATTAACGAACAATTACTTTCTTTTTATGACTGTGAGGAGAATGTTGTGGAAAAATTTCACAACAAGACTTCTGATGAAAAAGTGAGTTTTCATCATTTATTTAATTTTACTTTTTTTAAGGTGGCTTTCGCGTATTAGCAAGTCGATAATAATAAAAGAAAGACATAAAGCATCCTTTTGGTATTAAACTTAGATCAGATCTGCAGCTTACCAGAAAAGATTTTATTTTAAAAAAATAATAAATTTAAATTAGCTCTTATGGGTGAACCATAATTGAGAAATTGCGTGCAATAAGGGCCTATATCTCATTTGAATTACACTGTCATTAAGCTCTTATTGCTGGCAGCCCGCTCAATTGAAGCATTTAAAAAGCTTTATATTAGTTTGAAAATCAATAACGCTGATTAAAAAAATGCACAATGTTAGAGTTTGTTTCTTGAACATTTCAGAAAGAAAAATAATAATTATAAAATATAAAAGATAATACATCTCAACAATTTCGATTTAAAATATATGTTTTGAAATAAAAGCAATTGATTTAGAAGATGTTTAATATTTCATAAAATAAAAGTTTTTCGAATAGTTCCATGTTCCAATTTTTTTTATTTCGCTCGCATTTTCTATCATTCGTGTTAATTATTTAATTTTATTTATTTATTAATCCCCATGTATATAATAGATATGTTACAATATTTTTACGTTCATGCATGTCAGTCCCGTGCCTTTGCGCCCCCTGCAATCAGATAATCGCTTCGCTGTTTTTACATTGCTCACGCTTTAATGATCCTCTTTTTACAATCGTTTTAACGCCTTATATATCTCCCTACATTACATAGTTGTAAGAGCTCTTTAAGACTTACCCCCCTCCCTCGCCCCCCTTCATTTCACGGTAAAAATCCTTCAAGAAACCTTAGTTATTATTTAGTTGTTTTGTTTAACTTTAAGTTATAATACATAGTTTACAAAAATAAACTCTTTAATTTATATATTGCTCTCCTTCTTTTGGTTGTGTGTGTTCGTTTGTTTTTTTATCCTTGCTTATTGATCCCCTCTGGCTCGTTAATCCCTCTTCGTGCACCTTGCTTTCCTGTTCTCCCTTGCCTTCTCTCCTCTCCACTCTCCCAATCTCCAACTCTGACTGCCTTCGCTTCTCTCTCCATCACGCATGTATTTTCCTCTCTCTTTTCTATTCTGCCTCTCGCATCTTCTCTCTCCTCTCCTTTCTTATTGAATCTTCTCTTCTCATAAAATCTCCTCTCTCTTTCGTCATCCACTCCTCTACCTTTCCAAAACCTCTTTCTCTCCATTCCTCTCTTTTCTTTAAAACTACTTCCTTAACCCCTCTCTCGTTGCACCATATTTTGACCTGGTCCTCTCAGTTCCTGATTTTTTCGATCACCACTCTCATCCCCACTTCCTTCCAGATCCAATCTTCAATCGAGTCCCTCAGATCCCATCTCGGTCCTTTCTTGAATATTAGGACTTTGTATTTCTTAACAATCTGCTCCTCTATTTCATTTTTCTCCAATCTCTTCACCTCACTTTTTACACCTTTCTCCTTCCTTTCTTCCTCGTCGTTGTCTCCCTCGCTGCTGCTGAATTAGTCCCAGCTGCTCCAATCCATCTTCCATTTGTCCATCTCCTTCTTTACCTCCTTTTTTTTCATTGCCCTTCTTCTCTCCCTCCTTGTCCTCCAGTGTTTGTTGCAATTTTGCCTCCAATTTTCTGATCTTTTCCTCCAGTCTCTCTCGATCTCTGATCCTCCTCTATCCACTCCTCTCTTTTCACCAACGCTTTCTCTTTCTCCTCCCATTCCCTCTTCATCCTTTCCAAATTCTCTTTCTGACTGCTTACTCTGCTTCTCATCTCCTTCATCTTGCTGTATAATTCTCTCATTTTATTTTCCAGCCTTTCCATCTCTACTTCTTTTTGCTCCTTTTCGCTATGGTTCCTTCCACGTGTTCTTTGTGGTTATGTTCTGTAAACTCTCTCCTCCTAAAGGTCTCCTTGCAGTCCTGCTGCGATCTCTGTGCTTTAATCTATTCCTCCGTATGTTTCTGCATATCCTCCTCCAGACCCATTCAGGGTTCCTCCAATTCTTTCTTCTTCCCCTGGCCTCCCCTAATCCCTCCTCACACTGTGTCCTCTCGTTCTTTCCAGTTTACCACGTTTAATCTGCTTATACTCTTTCTGTCTCCATTCAGTTACAACCACCAATCTGTGTCCTTTTTACCTGTTTCATCGCAGTCTTACAGTACGTGTTTCAGCGTTTCCCAATCTTTTCTGCACATTCTGCATTTCCTATCTTCTTCTCCTCTCCAGTACTCGTTTGCCCTTGCTTCATTTTCCATTCTTTATCTACTTACCACCTCCAGACCGTTTCTTGAATCCCTTATCTCTCTTTTTTTATTCGCCCCGTCTCCCATTCTCCCCGACTCTCTGAGCTCCTTTGCATATGTGGAGCTTTCCACCTCTCTCCGTCTACCTCTCTTCTAATTGCCTTCTCGCCTCCGTTAACTCCTCCACCCTTGCGTCCTCTTCGTCTAGATTAACTCCCCACGCTTTTGTTGATAGCCTAATTTTCTCCAATGCAAGTCTTTTGTTGCTGTTCCTCTCATTCTTCACTCCCTTTCTCCACTCATCTTCCTCTTCTATGCACCTATTTTTCCAACCTATCCTTTCCACTCTCCTCTTATCCCTTTTGCTAATTCTGTCTTCAAATCTCATTGCCCTCCTTACTGTCTCGATTGCTAATTTTTTCCTTCCCGTCTCCCCCGCCCCGCCTCCCGTCCTTTCTTATCGTATGATATGGTGTATTCTTATTTAACCTCATTACCCATCTTATGTATTTCATTTGCACCGCCTCCACTTCCCTCCATTCCTTCCATCCCCAAATCTCTACTCCGCACATCAGCACTCCTTTGACCATGATGTCGAAGAGTTTCATTCTGATGTCCCATGCATTCTTAAATTTCCTCTCTCCTATACTCCACATTCTCCCTAGTATCCCATTTGCCTTCCCTATCCTTGTGTTGATATGTTCTCCGTCTTTGTTATTTCCTTTCATCGTATACCCTAGATACTCAAATTTCCTAACTATCTCCAGCTCCTCTCCATTCCACTTAAATACGATCTTTTTCTTCCTTCCTGCCGCTTTCCTGAACAACATAATCTTCGTCTTTGTCGTATTTAGCTCTAGTCCTTTCCTTCTTAACCAACTCTTCAGTCTTTTCAGCATCTCCCTCATTAACTTCTCACTTTCCGCGATTACCGCTATGTCGTCTGCGTACGCTAACGTCCTGAGTCTCCTTCTCCCAAACTTTATTCCACCTCCTTGTACTTTTTCCATCTCCTCTTCCAAGTCCGCGATTGCCACGTTGAATAGAGTTGGGCTCAGCGGGCATCCCTGTCTTACTCCTTCCGTTACCTCAAATTCGTCTATGATTTCTCCATCTATTTCTATTCTAACCGTTGTCTCCTTGAAAAGATCCTCTATCCTATTTATTGTATTCTTCCTCACTCCTTTCTTTATTAGTTTCTCCCATATTCTCCTCCTTAATTAGTCAAATGCCGCCTTCATATCTGCAAAACATCCTATCGCTTTCCCTTTCTCTTTTTTTATCTCTCCTTCGATTGCTCTTTTCAAAGTGTATACTGTCTTTGCTGTCCCTTTACCCTCTCTGAAGCCCATCTGTGTTTTGTCCAAAACCACCTTCTCCATTTCTTTCTCTAGTCTCTTCCCTAGGATCTCTGCATATATCTTATACGTTGTGCCCATAAGAGTTATCCCTCTGTAGTTGTCCACCTCATTCGGTTTTCCCTTCTTAAATATTGGTCTGATCGTCCCTATTTTCTATTCCTCCGGCACCTTTCCTCCTCTCCATATATCATTTAACACTTCCTTCAGCTCCTTTTCTAACTCTTCTCCACCTTCTTTACAAGCCTCGTTCGTTATTCCGTCCTGGCCTGGGGCTTTTCTATTTTTTGGGCTCTTTATTGTCTCTCTTATTTCTTTTAAAGAGATATCTTCAATTTTTTTCAATGGTTCCTCTTCTCTCTGTCTCTCTTTCTCTTCACTCTCTCCCTCTGCGCTCTTTTCTGTTATATATTGCCCCTTGAAGTGTTCTTTCCACTTTTCCCTCGTTATCGTTTCATCTATTGGTTCTCTTCTTTTGCCTCGAAAAAATTCAACGCAGCTACTGACAACATGCTGAACAAGTCTGTGCAATAAAATCTGGGTGAAACTGAAATGTGTTTCCCCGTAAAAAAATATTAACCTCAAAATTGCTTTATTTCCGCTAGCATATCACTTTTCCCGCCGCGTGAAAGCCCAACAGCGCACCCGCTGTTGCCTCGAAAAAATTCACGACAGCTGCTGACGCCATGCTGAACAATTCTACGCAATAAAATCTGAGTGAAACTGAAAAATTTCCCCGTAAAAAAATTAAAAGTGTCCAGGACCTGACA
>JAWWEP010015454.1:0-18483 GCA_035582995.1 Sycophila quercilanae | reverse complement strand
TTGTAACGATGAAATCAATGTAGTTGGATTTGCAGAACGTTATGAAAAACCACCAAACATATCACCAAGTAAGATAATTAATAAATCATATTTTGTTTTTATTACAAAAGTAACATTTTTTTAGAATTATCTTGTGAGTATATAATTATAAAGGCACAAAAATACAGAAAATAATAAAAAATAAAAAGTATTATTTGTCTAGAAATATTAATCACTAAAAGAATTATCTTCAATTTTCTAGGTAGATTATCTGTATCCAGTACACCGAGTTCAATGTCGCTGAGCTCGAGTTACAGCGAAACGAGCGGTTCAATCACAAGGCCTCAATCACGAGCCTCAAACGAATCAGTGTGGTCAGCGGAAAAGTACAAGTCCATTCTCTCCCCGATCCAAGAGAAGCTGGAATCCTCCCCGAGGCGATCGAGTTTCGAGGCGCGAGCCGCGCGAAAGCTGCACTTTAGCCCGAGTGTAAGTGGCAAACAAGCGCCGACGATCGCCAGTCCGAGTGCGAGCGAGACGCGCGAGGCTATTGCGGCGAGTTCGTCGACGTTCTCACCGACCTCGAGCTTGCCGAACTTCGTCATCGACGGCACTGCGCCTCACTTGCTCGGCAATTCGCCACAAAAATCAAAGGAGAACCTCGACTGGCTGACGAAGTTGCGTAAAAGGAAGGGTGGCGAAAACGACTCGCCCAGTCCGAAAACACGAAAAATGCCATCGAGAAGAAGTAGGCTCAGGCTCGGGGAGCTTAGGAAGACACCCAAGTCGTCCAAATTTTTCGTACCGGCGATTACGAATTTTTACACGAATTTGAATCTGGAAAGCGCGAACACGCGGTCTTCTTGTTCTTCTCAAATTTAGATGTTTGCTTGAAAGAAATTGTTTCCTCTTTCTTTTTGTTAAATTTTATTGGTATTGTGGAGAAAAGAAAATTGTCTCAAGTCATTTTAGATTCGACGATGAAAAAATTGCATGAAAAAAGTGACAAATGATGTACCGTTTTTTCTGGTAGGGTACGAAGACAATCAAGAAATGTGATATTCCTATATATTTAAAAAATGCACAAACACGTGCAAAGTTTTTAGAATTTGCCATTTTCTTTTATTTTTTTTGGCAAAATGTAATTTTATTTTATAGGGAATATACTTCTGTGTATATTTCTTACAAACTAAAGCAATGTGCAAAGATCAGAGTTTGCAATTTAAGTTAATTTTGGCAAACTATCGTTATAGGAAAATACGCTTCTATGTGAAATATTAATTGTAAAATATCATAAGTATCATTTTAATTTTGTAAAATCTTGTATAAGATATAATTTTTTATGAATAGCATAATTAATTTAAGTCCTGATATAAAGAAATACAAACTACGCACTTATTATAAACAAACTTTATTATTACAGACAAATTGTAATAAATAAATAAATTTATTTTATTACGCACATAGACATCACGTAAATGTATTTCTCAAATATAATTATTTTAACGCATTGTATGCATTTATCTTTAACTCAATAAACAGTATTAATTTTTTCATATGTCGTTTATTAATAATGAGTTTCTTTTAATACCACATAAAATAATTATTTACTGTACTTTTTAGGTACTATGCGATTTTTTTTTGTACCTAAACACAGACATTTTTCAAAATACTGCGTTAACATTCGAATAAATTAAGAACATATGCTTTTTTTTAAGACGTATTTTTATTTCTTATTTTTTGGTAGAAACGTTTATTACATCGAATCTCAGTGGTTACACTTACAGCACTGTCAAACGTGAAGTGATTTAATAGTGTTACGTGTGGGTGAAGCGATAATAAATAAATTTTTTAGAACAAAGAAAGCTGGCGATTCGAAGACTTTAGGTACATTTCATCATAGCAACTACTTTCTCGACAACATAAGTACATACATTTTCACACCAATCTTTACAGTCCGATTCGGAGCTCCCGCAGTAAAAAACAATTAAGATCTATTTTATTTTACACTACGTAAAAAATAAAAAAAAATATAACAAAACCCAAGTATACAAAGTTGATGAATAATTGATGAATTATATAAAGACACGCTCCACAATCATTCGCTGTTAATTTAATCTTCCTCCCTAGTTGTTGATAATACAATGAGTTATGGAAGAATTAAATTATAAGAAAAATAGGTAGGGAAAAAACCACCCAGTAGTTATTTTTTTTTTATCAGGAGAATTTCTCGCCAAAATTTCCATTGTGATTAAAATATATACGTGTCACTTATGAAAAGTGAACGGTTTGCAATTACGAACAATTGGAATCTGAATAAACGCTCGGAATCGGACCGCAAATTGCCATTACATTTTACAATCGATCGAAATTTTAACCGTTGCGACTTTAACGGAATAAAATGATCGAAGCGGTAACCGCATAGAATATAATGATTAACCATCTTTACTCGTAAGAAAAAAAAAACGAACTTATACATATAAGTACATGAAAAATAAGACAGCCATCGACATTGCCCGATGGGCCTCGACGCGACCATAAAAATATCTCGTCTAAATATACAACTATAAATTAATAAGGCTACAAATTTATTATTCGACTAAATTAAATAAGTTTTTTTTTTACTCGACTTAAACCTACAAATATTATATTCGTACACATGGAAATTATCGATAAAGAACTTACTCACTAATGACTATTATGCGTCAAAATCTCGCTTACTTCGTATAAAAAATAACACGAATAGTCTCAAAGAAGGTCACCGGCGGTGACGCAAAAAATGGCTCTGAACACGCAGAATTCTATTTTTCCAAAGTTCTTATATATTTTTTTTTTATCGAAACGATTTCTCGTTTGTTCTCGTCAATTAAAGAGGATTTCGTTTTCTTGATTCATCATCGAACGCAGAATGTAAGTAGAGAGTTGCCGGAGTAATGGGTCCAGTAAACGAAAGCAATTGATATTCCTTTCCCAGACTCTTTTAATCTTGAAACAACAGGCATTTACAAGTTATATCCATCTATATTCGATAAAGATACGAATGAAATATACTGACGACTTCATTCGCTTATATATATATATTTTTTTTAAATTCTTTAAATTCTAGATCTTTTGTCCGTTAGTGAAGCATTTAAATGTTTTATAATAAATTTTCTTAGTCCATCCCATCCATCGTCGTAAGTGTCTTATATTTTTAACAGCAAATATAATGTGCTTATTTTTTTATATATATATATTTTGGATATAATATATATTTATATAATATTTTTCATAGATACCGTATGCGATAAAGTTTATTTACTCTGGATATGTAGAATCTGCCCCGTTGGATTCCGGGGCGAATAAACGACTATTACTTTTCTGTCGCTTTCGCTTACTGGACGTGCGCATAATATGCGTCGTAAAAAAAGCAGCGTGTCTCGGCTCCTGGATCACGGAAATTCCTTAGCTCTTTCCAGTCGAGCTGGCGCCGCGAAAAAAACGCCGCATTTTTATTTTATAGTCTCATCGCTGAAGAACACATTTTGATTTGCCCTTATTCTGTTTTTTTTTTTTTTTTTTTTAAATTCGTTTTGCGGAACGTATATAAAAAACGTGGCTATTTTTTGCACTCGTATTACAAATTACAAAAGTGGAAACGTACGTACTTTTCTGACAGTGTTTGCTGATTTTACAAAAAATTTGGCTTTTAAACTTTAATTTAAATACACCTCTTTACGATAGGGCCGACTATGAATTTCTCATTCATCGCAAAGTTTGCTCGTTAATAAGAAAAACCTTTTGCGTATACGGATAATTATATATAGTATATACAATGATATTACTTAATTAAGTTAATAAGACGGTTAGATAAATAAATTATTATTAAATTTGTAAATTACACACCCTAACTTTGTGTACACGACTAAATCGGTTGCTAATTTGAACATTGTCAATTGAACATATTTTGTAAGTACATTTTAAAACAGAACTAAAATTTCAGGCCAATCTAAAAAAAAAGAAAAATAATAAAAGATGAAATCAGAACTAAATTCACAGGTCGATAAAAAAAATTGTATCAGAATTAAATTCGCAGGCCAATCGAAAAAAAAAATCCTAAACTCGTTGACACTTCGTAGCGCGCTTTAATTTAAAAAGAAATTGACCCATCAGATCCTATGGCACGGAGACATTGTTCCAATTCCAATAGCAGTGCACCTGACGACATAAGACGCAAGAACGAAACCAAAAGCTCCCTACGTAGAGAAAATTCGGCTATGAGGGTACAATTAATTCCGCGCACCTGAAAAAAATAAAAACAATATATTTTTAAAAATGTTTGTATTTATTTTTTAAGGAACTTTAATTTAATTTCGTACTTGAATAAATACAATTATTTAGATATTTTCTCTAAATTACTGTACTTCTATTCCATTGAATTTCAAATTTCCGTATCATATACTCTTAAGCTTTTAAACTTCATCGATAAATGAACTCCCCAATTTCCAACATTCAAATTTTGTAGGGTAGCTAAAGTAAATGTTAGAAAGTTTAATTCTCTACTTCTAAAAGTTAAAATTACCTTCTAACAAGAATAATTACTCTACATCACTTAGAAAAATGTACATTGAGTTGTCAATTCTTCTATGTAACGATAATGTTATAACTATGTGAGTAATATGAATATAGTTAAAATCAATCCAGTCTTTATCGGAAACGAAAATTTTTATTTTTATTAACTCGTGTATAATCATGACACAGATAGTCACGTGGTTCTAAGATTGACTATTACACAATCAATTAAGTCACGTTAGCATCTTTTTACAATATTTCGAATAAATTAATTACAATCTTACAGTACTGTTTGATAAATTCTACTGTAAATTTAATCCAGTAAAATCACACTGAATTTCCAAGCAATGACATACTTTTAACTGTAAAACAGTGAAATTTTCTTGTTTTTCAGTCAAAAGTATGGCACTGCTTGGAAATTCAATGAAATTTCACAGGAATAAATTTAGAGGGATACAAAGTTTGCTTATTTTTTCAAACTATCAGTTGGGAACTACCCTAATAGCACACAACGTTTTCAACGACGGTTTTGAAACGTTTTCCATGTCCGCGGACATATGAGGCGTTTTAAATACGTCTTTAAAACGTTTTCTTATACTTTTTTGGATGTAAAAACGCGTTGCGAACGTTTTGTGCTATTCGGGTTGTGACAACATTCCCAGGCAGTCTAGCAAATTTTTAGTAAACCATTTCTCCCTAAGATCTCCCTAACTTCTCCCTAACAAAAAATATCAGATCACAGCAGCAGGGGATGGGGGAGACTCACCTGTTGGATAGTCAGCGCAGCCGCGCGAAAAGAAACAAATAGGCGTTCGATCGCGCAGGCCACGCCGGACTGAAAATTACACGACGATAATCATCACCGGCGAGTCCGAACGGGCCGCCTTACGCCTGGTCGAGGGGCAGCTCCTTGGTGAGCAGCTGCTCGGTGTTGGCGTTGTTCGCGGCGCTGATCTCCTGCTCCTTGAGGCGCTGGCGCTTGTTGCGGTTGCGCTTGTGCATGCAGCAGAGGGTCAGGAAGATGCAGCCCATGAAGGATCCGATGCACGAGGCTATCCAGATCCAGGTGGAGCGCGCCTTGCGCGCCTCCGCGCGGTTGCGCAGGTTCGTCATGCAGCCGGAGTGCAGGCTCATCGTGCGGTTCGTGAACTCCACGGGATCGCAGCTGGAGCGCATACTGGGCGGGCAGTCCAGCGGTGCCTTTAGCTGGAATTTTTTTTTTTTTTTTTATTTTTTTATTTTTTTATTTAAGTGACGACTGCGATATTACTTGGTTGCAATTATTTCTACGATGAAAAAAATTATAGGGGAAGGTTATTTGCAATAAATTTTGTAAGATGGGGGCAGACTTTGCAAGCCAAGAAAATTACTACAAATTTTGGAAAAATTACAATTTTTGTAGTAAAGTTTTCTTTAATTGTGGCATATTTTACTATAAGTCATTTTTTTCAAAATTTATATATAGAAATTTTCTAACTGGTTTGCTAAGTCTTTCTCCATCTTCAAAAATTTATTGTAAACTTTCCCCTATTATATTTTGCAGGTAAGTGTGTCATGTTTATATTTGAAAATTTGAATAGTAAAGTAATAACGAATAAGTGGAGTAATAATTATATTAAAATGTGAATAGTTAAATATTTTCAGATTTAGAGGTATAGTAAATAATTCAAACAAAACCAGATGCTATACCGACAGAGTGACAGTGAAAAAGTGCTAGAAGCGTTAAATTTTTTCTCTTTTTCAACGTTATTTTTTTATCTCGTTGAATAAGAGTTGGAATTCACTTTAGGTAAGAGACTATCCACTTATTTTACATTTTAGCTCGTAATTGTTTAATTGTTGCTCACAATACCTATATTAATTATTGGATTGAATTTAAATTATAATTACAGTTTTCGACATTCATTTAACCAAATTTGGATTAACGATTACAAATTCAATTGTTAATTAATTAGTCATTATAATTGTAATTAAATTTTGTTTGAATTAACTAGTATATTTGTAATTTTAATTTTAATATTTATATACACTTTATAAATAAAACATAACTATATGCAACTGATTCTGTGTTTTTTTAACAATTGATCAGTTCGATTCTTTCTCAATGCAATATAAAAGAAAAAAGGTAATTTTTTCCAGATCCAATGATCGAATTGTTTATATTATACACTTTAAGGAAAAGGAAAAACTTTCTACCCCGAATTTAGGGAGGATAATTTATCTCCGTATATATATTTTTCTCTTCGATTGAAAGAGAGATAAGGAGATTCGATAGAAAGATATATAAATACGCTTTCTTCCTTTTTAGAGGAAAGGCTCCCCAGTTTATTTTTAACTATAAATATTTAATCATATATAATTTAATCATATATAACATCCTTTTGTTTTGATAATTTATTTACACCAATTTAATTACTGGAATACATTTTCACCTTTTTTGTTTGATCTTTCGTTAATTTACTAAAATATTTTTCAGTTAATTTTTGGGGAACAGAACATAATCAATTTATAATTTATATTTTCAGTGATAATATTGTACTCCTCTAAATTACGTTACAGCAAAATGAAACGAAAATTCCACAATACACATTCGAATAAAAAACTGATTTATTTAGTTTACTCTAAACCTGAATGGGCAAAATGCAAAAGAAAGATCGAGCAACTTTTTTTATTTTTATAATCCATCAATCCGCACAGCTGTGCCAGCTGTTTATCGTAGAAAAATTTAACTTGAAATCAATACAAAGTTGATAAATCAATAAGGATTACGGATTTTTATTCAGTAAGTTATTGAATGGCGTTTCTTCTGAACAATACATCGTAAATAATTCTGGATGTATTTTACGGAAGATAATATTTCATGAAAAAAAAAAAGAAAAAGATATCTATATAAAAAGGAAACGCCATTCTAATATTTTTTACTCTCTCCGCATGAACTATGGGACTTTAATCTTTTGTACTTTTTTGCGCATTTTTTCCGCGGGTCAGTTTCATGTGATACAGAAAATTGTAAACGAAAATCTATTTTTTACTACTAAATGTAAAAAAAAATCTATACAGTAGCTGAAGCTTTTTATAGCCTTTCATTTCTTTTTAGATTTACACAATTTTTTATGTATATTTTGTGATGTACGAGAGAATGCAATCAGCATTGTCAACACAGCAGTGTAGTTTTATTCTGATTTTTTAATTAAAATGCACGAAAAAGTATACAAATCGAGTTTATGCAACAAGATATGCAGGCAGATTAAGTGTGATTAATAAAAATGTTTTTATATACATTGAGGGAAATTACGAAGATCCATAAAAATTGCGGTGAAGCTCCCCGTAAAAATTGCGTGAAAAAAACGTAAACGCTGAACGGTTTGCAAGCACTAACATAATTTTTACAGGAAAATGATTGTAATTTTCATCTAAATCTTGGATCTTTAACGAAATTTTATAATTTTTACAAGAAAACTCTGATCATAAAATTTACGTGGACTTTCTTGTAAAAATTACGGTGAAAATTCCTGTAAAAACTGCAGAGTTTTTCTTGTAAAAATTAAAAAATTTCCCCAACGGTTCCGATTTAGGTAAAAATTACAATTATTTTATAAGTCGCAATAGTAATTACGTGGATGAAGAAAGCATTCTTTCTGATAATTCTTATAGTAATCCTTTTATAGCACGCCGTGCGGAAAACGCCCGTTTACTGCACGCTAACCTCAATTTGCTTGCGATAAACTGGCGTTTTCGCACGTTGTACTATAAAATATCGTACGATACAAGTGCGATAAATGATTTTCGCACTTGTATCGTAATATATACTATTTTAATATTAGATATTCCAAGTGTACTATGTATTAGTTACGTATTTTATTCAGAGTCGCTGTCTTTATTTCAGTCAGTCGATTATTTAAAACACATGCCACTCTATAAAACGCTCTTAACTTCTTATACACTAAATTTGTTTTATAGTACAACTTTGAAGAATGAAACAAACCACTTTTAGTTCAGACCTACGAGATCAAACTAAAAGTGGTTTTGTTTCATTATTCGGTACTAGAAGACAATTCCCAAAGTTTCATCCAAATCCATGCCCCGAAGAGTTGACACTCTCCTAGTAGGTGTATAAAGAACGCTTTCTGAACATATCAATCATTCATTCCTGGATCTATGCTACATACAGAAAATTTTTTTTTTTTTTTTTTTTTTTAAAAACCCTCTCTCACCTTGATATTTCTGAGCTCGGTCCACCTCTTGAATTCGTAGCACTCGCAGCTGCTCTCGTTGAACTTGATGGGGTTGCCGGTGAGGTCGAGCACCTGCAGCGAGCAGAACTGCGCGATGTCCTCCGTGGAAACGTGGGTGATCGCGTTCTTGGACACGTTGAGCACGGTGACGAGGGTGAGGGGGCTGAGTCTAGGCAAGCGGGTGAGCTTATTGCTGCTGATATGCAGCCATTGTATCGGCGAGCGCACGTTGGACACGTTGAGCTCGTCGTCGGTCAGGTGGTTGTACGACAGGTAGAGGTTGCGCAGGGACTGCATGTTGAAGAGGCTGCGCGGCAGTCCGCGCAGTCCGTTCGTCGTCAGGTCCAGCACCTCCAGGTAGTACGTCGGCTCGAAGGCACCTTCCGATATCTCGTTAAGGAAGTTGTCCTGGAGGTACAGGTAGCGCAGACTCTTGTACCTCGAGAGCGTGTCGTTCCGCAGCTCGCGGATGCGGTTCTCGCGAAGGTCCAGTACCTAAGCGAGGAGGCTGGTGGTTAGTCGCTTATTGGATTATTGGTGTGATTCTTCTTTTTTTTTGTGGACTTGGACTTTTTTTTTAGTGCTTTTGGAAACTGGTGGAAACTGAATTGGTTGTCCGTTTGAATTTCGAAAGAATTTTACGTGGTTCTAATGGGAAATTGCGATTTCTTGTGAAAATTCACTGTTCTGCAGTCAAAATTGTGGAATTTCAATGCAGTTAAGATTTAAATGCTATTTCCATATTATTTTGTAATTCAAATAATTTCAAAATTGTCGCGTTGGTTAAGATTCTTAAAAATGAATGTTTATAAGAACATGTTTACGTTTTCGAGTAAATGATACAAATTTTTAAAAGTATTCTTTTTTAAAAATTAAATTGCCGCACACAAACATTTAAAAGGATGCGCAGGAAATTTGAAAATCACCGCAAAGTTAGAATATTAAATTGATTAAGAATTAAATAATATTAATTAAATTATAGTCACAATTAGTTTCTTTATTTATTTATACATTTGTTTCCTTTTCATATTAATTACAACGTTTTATTTATGATTTTGAGAATGAATATAAAAACTGCTATCAATAAAATGATAAATAAGTTCAGGACTATAACAAAAAAGACGCAATAATTAAAACGTTACGATTTGAAACAAAATATTCTAAAATCAGTGGAGTGTAAATTTCTGTCTGTCCGGAAAATCAATGCGTTTTGAAATGTCATCAAAATGATATCTCTTAGGATATTAATCCTCGTATATTAATCTGCATAATTTACTTAAGTAGATTAATTATTAACTCGTCCCAAATTAACGTATTTCATTTTCTCTATCAGTATAAAGGAAAGCACATAAATACTTAATAAAACTTATTAGGCGCAACATTTAATACGAAACGCAGATTTATAGCTTATTATTAAAGAACGACACACTTTTTATTATGAATATCTCACCGCGTGTTTTCAACTTTGTTAGATTTTAGTCAAATATCGGAAAAACTTATAAAAATTTGATGAAGTTAACACATTAATATCGCGCAATAAATATTTCATAATAGCTGCGCGACGAGCCGTGCTGTCACAGAGGGAAATCCGCTGGAAAAATTGCTGCTTTATTCTGATAGACGAAATGCGAAATAATTTTCGATAGTCCACGAAAATATTAAAACACTGACACAATATTTTAATTAACTGTTACACTCCTGAATTTATTGTATTTCGGTATAAAGTTCACGTGAAAAACATTTCATTGTATTTTTGCCATTTCATTTATAATTGATGTTAAATTTCTTTAATTTTATTTATATTATTAATATAGTCATGAAAGAAAAAATGTAAATTTTGTTTAAAGTATATATCAAACAACATTTTTTATTAACTATTATATTTTAAAAATAGTAAAATAAGAGCTTTTTCCAAAAAAGCTTCTTTCCTTTTTTCAACGTGTAGTTTCTTAATTAAAAATAATAATCGTATTAAACTATTTCTGTATTTATCTTTGCGTCAAATAGTATCTAAAAACTCAATAGATATATATATAAATTAATTAAATCATTGCCACATTCAATTTAAAATGTTTTTCTGCAAATTAACTGTACACCGCACGAAGAGTCACTTCTTACAGAACGGAATATACCGCACAGTGTACATCAGAAGGAAGAATATCGTAAACAAAAAAAAAAAAAAAAAAAAAAACAAGTAAAAATGAATACAATGGAGCGGCGAGTCAGCCGTGTCGGTCATACCTCGATGCTCGACTGAAGTGTATTGGGTATTTCCAGGAGCTTGAGGTCCTTGCACTGCGCCTGGAAGAGGTCATAGGACCTGAGGTAGCGGCACTTCTTCAGCGGCAGCTCGGGGTCCATCAGGATCACGGAACATCGCGCTCCGACCGCCAGCAGCAGCAGTGCCAGCAACGCCATGCCTGTTAATCAAACGAGAAGGCGATCAGTCGTAGGCGCTTATGAGCCGAGCCCCGTGAAATTAAACGAGCTGCGCCTTTCATCGGCTACCAATTCGCATTTCGATTATACCGTGTATATGTATATATGTATATTGGCCAAGTAGTGCGAGTAAATTTTCGATTTGTTTCTGCGCGTAAGATTCGGGTGAAGGATTATATCCTTTTCTTTTTGCGGATTCGTTAGAATGCGGAATTTGTAAATTAACTTTTTTTTTTGTTTCGCGTTTGGTTTTTTTCTTTGTAGGAGAGGGGATGTTCGAGTCTAACAAGATTCCGGGAATGAATCTGGTGCTTCTGCGAAGCGGGGAGGTGCTATTAAATTTCTATTGTGAGTCAGCTGGGGGTTTCCAATCATCGTAAAATACCTCGGGTCTCATTTTGCAACTAAGTTTGTTTGCATTTCTTTTATTTTGCTGGTTGCGTGCGGCTTGGGTATTGATAGATACTTAGAGAGGTTAATGTGATTTCTTTTTTTTTTCTTTTCATGTAATTTTTATTACTTTCATTGTTTTTATTTCAAAAAAAAAACTGAAGTAAATTAACGACATCAGCAGCTTAATAAGAGCAATAGTAATATTAATAAAAAATGTATTGATGTATGTTTAGAGTTAAACATTTTTGTGCAAAATATTTCTTTTCTAATTTCAGTTAAATTTTTTAATTAACTATTAATTAATTTAATTTAATAGTTTTTCTTTGTCAAATTCTATATAAAACGAGTCTTTTGTTGAATTCAGAATATGTTAAAATTAAAGATAAAATTTTTTTTCTCGAAAAAAAAATTAGCGAGTTCGGTAGATCAGAAAATAAGAAAAATTAGGGTGACTACAAAAAATTCATAACCAATGAAACTTTATATCGAATTTAAAAAATGACGAGTAATGTAATACGACAGGTGCCCGGAGCAGATTTTAATTTTGTAAAATTAGATTTTTGTCCAGGCTTCGAGAATTATTTTAGATAATTTTTAATTTTACAAAGTGTTCACTTTTATTTTTAAATATCAAATATCAAAGAAAATCTTCAAAATTACGAAGAAATATTTTTTTCTGTTCCGGAGCAGTTATTATGATGATATTCATCAAGCTTATTAAAGAGAATTCTATGAACGATATTCTAATTATAATTCACTGGCAGAAATATAAAAAATATTTGGATCATTCATGCATTTATTCATGTGTGATTAATATTTCGACATTTGACTTTTTGATGCTACGTAATCAATGTTCATTACGAAGTATCGATTATTAAAATGTTCATGTGCATTCATAACAAAATTAATGAAAAAAACATGTTCTTGTAAATTATTCCGAGAAAAATCGATAACGAAATACGATGCTGTGTTCTGCGTGTATAATGCTTTGTAATCTCGGTAATTAATCTGGGCTTTTTAATATGCAATATATTTAATCCACAATTAACGTCATTTTATTAATGCACGTACAAAATGTAAATATAATGCTAGCATTTTCTATCTTTTTAGCTATTATTATGTAACAAAAAATACAACGTACATGAGAAAAAAAAGTTGTGTCTATACGGTAAATATTTTTTTGTTGTTGTTGTAAATTTTTATCTTTTAATGTAAATATTATAATCTAAAAAGGGATGCATCATTCTCTTACGACTAGTTCATAAAAAAAAGTTTAACTATCTTTTTATCCTGTTGAGAATTGTCCTCGTGCCAAACACGTGCAAGTGAGTTCAATGACATTCTAAGTGAATCTGCAAAATTGCAATATTTCACTCTTTGCAGCTGCGGAAATAGCTGCGCTTTTCTTTTCAAGGTCAGATTTGACTGGCCGTTCCTCTCACGGCTAATAATTATTTAGTGTTATTACCGTTCGCATTGGAAAGTGAATCTGCATCGCAGTGATTTTGTACTACTCGCTGTAAATTATTCTGATCTCTAAATAAGCATTATATGACGTGTCCGCAATGAATAATAGCCAAATCAAATTTTGGGAAATGTATGGGTATTCTATGAAATACCCATATGGTTTCCTCTTTCAGCTTACCCGAATAACAACATTAAATGCATTTCTATTTTTTATCATAAATACCTCCCAGCGAAAAAGTATCCTCGAAGTGGAAAAGAGTAATATTCACGAGTACCGTATTAAGTACAAATAAAATTTAAAAAAATGCAGGTCATTTCTTCTTTTCTTTTTTAGAAAAATTTATAATAATAAATTTACTGGTGTTACTAATTAAATTCAGACAACATGATTAGCGAATTAATTTACCAATAGTTTTAGCAGTAACGACTAATTTCCTTTTTTATTTTCTAACCAAATTTTGTTTTACGCACTCTCAAATAAATTCGCCCGGATGCTTAAAATTCCGAGCCAATCGCCACGTTCGAGATACGACCCCATAAACGCTAATTTCACCGCAGTAGCCGAAATTAAAATCCGATCGAAAAGCTGTCGGGTCCTTCGTTCGAAACAACGGCTACACCCACGCCCTCCCGCACTACCCATAATTCACACTGAAATAGCCGTGGCACATAATAAAGAGAGTGTGTCTGTGTGTGTACACTCGACAATGTTTAATTCTTTTAAAACGCTCACATTACAATTCATGGCAATCTCAGGTATACCTACGCGAATCCAAGTTTTTTTATAGGTGCCTATTTGGCTGTTGAATCCATAAAATTTTATAAACAAACTGATTGCTTAAAAGCTGGCTATATCTCTGAAACATCGTAGCGTACTGAGATTTTATTTAGAAATTTTTTTATGTTTACAGCTACTTTTTTAGTCGTGCACCTGATTTATTTAGAGATACGAACGATAACCGGTTTTTTACGCGAGGTAGTATCCGCGCGGAAAACAACGGTTATTATTGGTTATATCTCTAAATATATCAGCTGTACTTAAAAAAGTAGAATAATAAAAAAATTTCTTAAAAAAAAATTGAGATACTTTGCTGCGATATTGATTGGATAATGTACAAACAACCATTTTCATGGTGCCAATATTCAAAAGGTACGAATCTAATGTAATTTTAAATTATGAAGAATTTTTTTGATATCACCAGTTTTTAAATATTCTAGCTATACTGATATTTTATAATCCTCTCTTACAGGCAATTTAATTGGCGCACGAGGATGTCTGGCTAAGTGGCACCAAATTTAAAAACTATAAAAATACGAATAAACTTTTAGGTTCGCTATAGTTTTATTAAAAAACCGAACGCCCGATGAATATTTTGCCAGTAAGTGCTACAAAATACTTGAATTACATGGTTATTATTATTCGGTAGTACCGAAGAAATTTTATAAACAAGCCCTCTAAAAATGAATAAGTGAAATTTCACTAGAATAAGTGAATTACTTATTTTAGTCAAAGTTCACTTATTTATTTTTACAGGGAGTGTGACAAAATTATAAATAAAATAGCATACATCATTTTTTAATTTATTATACACATATGATTTTTCGGAGGCAATGGGTACAGGAGGCGCTTTATTAAATGAATTAAATTCGGTCGAGTGTACAAGACCCGTGCTTTTTCGCCGGTCGACCGAGCACCGTCGCAGCTGACCCGCGTCCTAAAATTGAAATTTTCCGCTCATTAAAGCGCGCGCGGCACTGTCCCCCGAGGAGGAGGAGGCGCATCCCGTCTGCCGCTCAGTCTCACGGAAAACTATAGACACGCGCGCCGCGGATACGTCGTTGTACACCTATAGGTATATAGACCTCAGGGATCGCGGGGTGGCAGGATCGACGCGTCGGTCTGGGTAACGCGCCAGGCGCACGAGCGACGCGGATGATTAGCCCTTTGTTCGATACACTGCTATTTCTCCTCGGCTAGGTGGGGTTGTCTTGGAAAATGGTTATTGCCTGGTCGGATCGATTTTATTTGTTCGGTTTGTATTCCACGCGTAATGATTTGCTTTAGCATGCTCTCAAATGAAGGGGGAGTAGCACGAAATTGCTATAAATTGTTGGTTTGAAAATTGCCATAATTTTTTTTTTTTTTGTTACTTTGTTCTTTTTTTTTTATTGAAAGGAAATTTTAGCACTTGTGATAATAAGTAAATAAATCAATAAATAGTTCTTTAATGATGCTCACTTTTTTGTAATAAAATTTGCTAGTGTTTTTTTTCAATTATAATTATATATAAATTTTATCTTTACTCCGAGTCTACACTACCTATCTACATAGGTATCAGTAAAAGGATATTATTCTTTGTATAAATTAAAAATAAAGTTAAAAAAAAATGTTTTCAAATAAAGTAACGACGTTATTGTTGTTGGAAATAAAAAAAGAACTAATTATTGTAAATATTCATATAAATAAAAATAATAAATATTTTATGTAAATAACAATAATAATTATTTGACAAATAAAACAACATTATGTATAAAGGAAGCGTGCAAAGGTAATTATTTGCTGTAACAATTAAATTGTTCAGGGTAAAAAGCAAAAATAAAGAATAATTAAATCTGTACTAATTAGCATTATGTCAAGGAAGAGCTTGGTTTTATTTATTATTTTGTCATGGCCGCAGGAAGAAATGTTGAATATATTAAAAATAAAAGAAAAAGAATCCCATGTAAACTTAAATAATTTCAGATATTAAATTTACATTGTTATTTACGAATTTAACGTGGGATATTACGAATATAAGCCTTCGATAATTAAAAATTATGTTAATTAGATATGTTCGTCCTTAATTAAATTCTGTATTGCGGGCAATAGCAGTTTAATTTTAAATTTCCTCTGACCGCAAAATTGAAGTATTCTATACTTGATTAAAAAAAAATTCTTATCGATATATTAACATACCCTTAATTTATCTAGATCATTTGCGTTAGTCCAAATCACAGATTTTTACTAATTTTTTTCTTTAAATTTTTTTCTCAATTTGATTCCAATTACTGGAGTATTTTAGCAATATTTGTTAGTTTATCTCCATTTCTTTTAATAGTCTCTAATCACATTACGTAAGTACGATTACCCACGTTTCAGATAAAGATCACATTACGTCAATCAAGATTTCTTATCACTTCTCATTCAACTAAAAAAAAAGTTAACCAAAAAAAAGAAAGAAACTTTGTGCTTCGCTAAAAAAAAAACGAACAAAATAACAACAAACCGTCCGCGAGCGAATTTCCTGAAAAATCAAGCCTCCTCGTACATCACCGTACGCAATGGCGCGCCTAGAAAATACCGAAACCCCATAACTTCTCGTCGTCCATTCGCGCGAATTTCGCTCGCAAAAAAAAAAAAAAAAAAAAAAGCGACGACAATGACGCACCCGCCAGCGAAGCCCTGGCCTCTGTCCAGCTGGGCGTGAAACAGGACACGCTTCCTCTCCCGTTGTGGCCCGATCCTGACCGTGAAAAATCCGTCGCGACAATTAGTGACGGGATAACGACGTCGCCCGATGAACTCGGCCGACTCCAAGAGCTGACGGTTAGAATCCAATAAAAAAAAAAGAAACATTAACGGAGATGGGATTCGTACGTGACTGGGACGCGCACATCTCCGACTCATAATTGTATTGGCTCACCGCGTCGATTCTCCACGAATTTTTGAGACGAAAAAATTGTATCACACGTACACACACCTACACATATATACGTACATACATATAAATACACGTGTAACTATGTATCTATATTGTACATCGTACGCAGGTATACGTATGTGTGAATATATGTATATAAGTACATGTGTATATGTGAATATGGTACCTTCGGATGTGCCAGATGCCGACATGGTTTGCGAAGTGCGCACGTCAGAATTTTATCGGCAGCTGAAGGATATGTGGAAATTGTTTTTTCTCTTGAGTTTTTTTACTTTATTCTTCTAACGTTCAGAACGCGCCGTGAGAATCGCGGCTTATAGCGCTTGTGTGGGTACGATTTATTTTGCGGTCGATGCATTGTTGCGCACGAGGAGTGCGGAAAAGGGCCGCGGGGTATCGGTGCAGGGGGCGGAAAGAGCGATGGAGGTGTAATAAGGAATTACTCGGCTTTGAGGAATTGGAATTTTTTAATAATCACATTTTTTCAGCGGAGATTTTAGTTGGCCCCGCTTATTGATCATCTATTCAACATTTTAATTTATGAGGATAAATGAGGGGGAGGGGCGTGGAAGAAATTTAAAAGAACAATTTATATTGAATTCTTCGTTTATTTTTTCATAGTTTACGTGTTTATCGTTGTATATTCAAAGGGAATCTCGTGTTTCGCAGTAGGTAGGTCTTGAGTTTATTAAAAAATTGTTCAAATAGTATGGACTTTCATAAATTGACTGTGAAAATTAAATGTTCATTAACACAAAACCTCTTATTTTTTTTTATAACTAATTACTCAGTTCTATT
The DNA here is from genome assembly GCA_035582995.1 of Sycophila quercilanae. Classification (NCBI taxonomy): domain Eukaryota; kingdom Metazoa; phylum Arthropoda; class Insecta; order Hymenoptera; family Eurytomidae; genus Sycophila; species Sycophila quercilanae. The sequence continues at coordinate 920 of JAWWEP010015454.1, read as the reverse complement.
TCGAAGATTAACTGCAGAATATGAAATAAAAAAAAGATTAATTTATGATGATTATGACGATAATATAGTATATTATTTAAATGACTTGATTAATAACTTTTTTTTTTACTTTTACTTTAGTTATGCAATTCACTCGAAAAATTCACAGAAAATTGTTATGTTTGTTCTTTCATTGCAAGTTTTTACAGTTCAACTTTTAAGGTTTATTAGGATCGTCACTGTTATTTTATAAGGACTCTTTAGTCCGTTAAATTAAAATAAATAAGTAAATAAATAAAAAAAAAACAACACGTTCTCACATTCCTGGCTACTGCACTAAAAATAAGCCAGTGGCTACAGCATGCATTTTATTTCCTAAACAAAAGCGTTATTTCCAAGCGCAGACAAGGCGTCGACACATAAGGGCTACCGGAGTTAATTGGATTTTTCTAAATAAAACGCGCCGATTAAAAAGTTTACAAAAAGTTGAACAATCGGTCTATAAACGGCCCCCGAAGCTCACACAGCTATCCCGTTAAATTCATTATTTGACTATACTGACTCCCGTTGTCCCCGTTCATTGCGAAATTTTAAACTTTCAAACTTGTCCCTCCCGGCAGTTTGTCGTCAATCGCTACACTGGGAATTCCGTTCGGCCGTCACTGCGCTTTTCCGGAAAGTAAATGCCACGTCAAAAGGAAAGCATAACAATGGCGCGATCCGCCGCCTCCCCCCTTTGGAACATTCTACTCTAAATTATTCTTTTTCTCCTTCGCCCCTTTATGCCCTACCCTCGAATAATACCGAATAAAAAGGGGCGCTCGCGAGAAAATTCGATTAAAGTTTAACATACTTGGGGTAAAGAAAAAAAAAAGAAAAGAACGGTATTTTCACTTTATTGTTTCTTTTAGTATAATTAAACTTTTCCTTTATTTGCCCGG